>JAUNZO010002118.1:0-34415 GCA_031894775.1 Chloris gayana
GGGAGGGACGCGCCTTTTACTCGCCCAAGCGGCCGTCGGCCTTACGCCCACCGGCCCTCTTTTGACCTATAGCCGCTGACAATGGGTCCCTTGGTCAAAAACCGGCGTCAACACACAACCATGCATGCATGAATGTACATGATATGATGTGCAAAGATCGTATTAATCATGGTCATTAATTAACAATTAACAATTAATCATGTTCATTAATTAACAATTAATCATGTTCATTAATTAACAATTAATCATGTTCATTAATTAACAATTAATCCTGTTCATTAATTAACAATTAATCATGTTCATTAAGTAATACTTAATCATTAATCAATGATATGCAATAACACATAGAGTACTAAATTGGGATCACATGAAATGACGGTGTTTATATTTAATTTTTGAAAAGCAAACTTAACAAAAACTTTCGTCTGCAGTATCAATAATATTTAAAGAAATTCATTTCTCAAATTAAGTATTTAATTAGAATAAAATAATAGATTATCTTAATCAAAAGAATGCAATTAATTAAACTATGCAATTGTAATTTCTCAAAATAGGCATTTGAATACATAATTAAATAGGAAATAATTTTATGAATCTAATGAACTTTGTTTGGCATTTTTCTGATTTTTGTGGAATTTTCTACGAATATTTGAAGTTTAACTAAATCCCGAAAATGAATAAATTCGCAAAATAGGAAAAAAAATAGAGTTTGGGCCAAAACAGAGCCGGCCCATGGACGGAACGGCCCACGATGCGTGCGCGGCCCGGATGCCGGAGCGCAGCGGCCATGGCCGCGGTGGCGGAGACGGCGCCGGTGACTCGCCGGAGTTGGTCGGACGGTGACCAAACTCGATGGAGATGCTCCTACATGATCCTCGTGACGGGGGAACCGATTGGTGGGGCGGTGTCACCGGAAACCGGCCGGAAGGGTGCTGCGGCGAGCCGCGGCCTTCCCGCGACTCCGGTGATGGCTAGCATGTGCCGTAGTGCATAAAAATTAGGCAAAATGGTGCTGCAAGCAACGGATGAACATGAGCAACGACGGCACGGGAGTATTGGACCTTGGGGATGGCCGGACGATGGCTCGCGACGGCGAGCTGGGTGCGGCGGCGGACGAAGCTCCGAGGAATCGATCAAATTCCGTCGATCCCGAGGTTAGATGACCACGTGAGCTGGATAGATGATAGAGGAGCGTTTTGTGCACCTTTGGGAAGAGAATTTGAGGGAAGCAACGCACCGGAGCGAGGGAATTTCGAGAGACGCGGCCGCGGACGTCGAGGATTGCCGGTTGGGGAAAAGTGGCTTCGATCTCCGATTCGGGGGCACCTCGACGGGAATTGAGGCCATGTGAGGCTCCGGAACGTTCTTGCGGAGCTTGGGTGGTGGTGGCCGGGATGGGGAGGGGCCGGAGCTGGCCTCGCCGGCGTTGAACGAGAGCGCGGGGTGGCGGTCGAGTGAGAGCGGGAGAGTTGGAGAGGGAGAATCGGAGTTGCGCTTGGGTTTTTATCTCGGTCGGCCGAGGGGTGAGGTGGCTTGAGCTTCGCGTGGCGCCAGCGAGAGGGGGGGGCAGCTGCGTGGCACGGGAGGAGGAGTGTGACACCCCTACCTCGCAAAGCGAGAGCGAGATACATGAGTGATATATTTTACATCTGAAGTTCAAGTTATGATTATACATAGAGTTCGAAATTCAGATTTAATATACATTACTATAAAATGAGCGGAAGCGTAAAGATGATCTCGACGATAGTTGCCTAAAATGTAACACATCAGCCCGTAGATGTGCCCATTCTTCTCGACAATCTCACCTGCACAAAAATGTTAACAACAAAGCCCCGAGTATCTAATATACTCCGCAAGTCTTACCCGACAAAAATGGTTTCTAAAACCGACTCCTAGTATGCAGGGGGCTGACCGGGCTTGCTGGAAATAGCCAAAAACAGCACCTATGCTAAGTCTAAAATTTCATGTTTTAGCCATATTAAGAGGGTTGAAACATGTTTCAAAAAAAAAAAAGAGGGTTGAAACATAAACGTAAATTTAATGAGCAAGACTAGCAAACATGGTTGCAGTACAAAGATTAAGTACTTCAAAATCAGCAAGTATAATATCCATGTTCACTTCATTACTACGATGCGATCTGCTCGAGACAAGTGGTACTCATCACCGCGAGGGACGGCGATATATATCGATTTACACCCTGCAGGGGAAACCCAAATGCATGACATACGCATCATTTAAGAACACGTATGGCCACCTTTCACAAGATCACCATAGATATGAGCCGGGTCCACCCTCCGAGTGTGCATTCCACATGCAACCACGATAGCGTCGGGTCCAAGGGTAATAACACACCCTCCGTCTACTCACAAACCCGTGCATCCACCGTGACCAACACTTTGCACAAAGGGTGGAGTTACCGTCCAACACTACGGCTCTCAAGTTACATCGGTTTACCAACTCCCATACGAAGGTATGCATTTGGTACACAACTCAATACTTGCTCGCGGAGTCACAACGAACGGTCCTTAATCGACACATACGGGGCTATGGTGAACAAGGGCCAACCTTGTCACCGCATCCTACACATGCTCTTCCCCGTACGGTCTCCAATTAATCAGGTGAGGGTAACCAAAATTTAATCCCTAGACCGAGTGATCTCCAAATCACTCGGTGTTGCTACCGATGAACTTATTAAGCATAGCACTAGCGATTAGGCTTATACTTAACCAAGCCACGGGGTATGGAAAGCTAGTGCAACTAGGTTTCCGAACAACTCCTAAACTTAGATGCACAATACATCATAGACGTATGTGAAAATAAAAAGGACTTTAAAACATAGGTCATGCTCCGGGGCTTGCCTTGATTCGGCTCGTAGTCGACACACTCGAACTCGCTCACTTCAAGTTGGTGCTCTCCTTGATCTTCGGTTCCGGTCGGGGTTCCTATATGAATGCATATGAAGTGCATGAGTAATGGATGAATTCGTATTTATATAGTTCATGGAACTTTCTCAATAACATAGTTTAACGAAACGTTTGCATAAATTAAACATGCTCTTGAGTGGTGATGATATGGTCATGATGGTGGTAAGTGTGGTTCGTTTCATGGGGACAACCTTCTAATTAGGTAAACCTTCCATCATTTAGTATAAATGTTCATGCCGGTTTTTGAGATCAAGACAATAGGGTATGATTCCTTATTACTTAGTATGCAAGAGGTTGATGCTCGTTTCTTAGGATGAAATTTTATCACTTCGTTATGCATCGTGCACCACTAGAAATTATCATTTCATGTGGGTTTGCTATGATTAACCTACGTCATACATGACCGTTCTTGCCCAAAAAGATAAACGTGATTATGACTTGTTTAATTGTGTCATGCAAGTGTGAAAATTATCTAGCCATCACAGAAAGTAAAAAGGTAATTTGAGCTTAGCTCATACTTGGCCATTTTTATTTCACTAAGTCCGGGTTGACAGGCTGCTCGTGAAGCCATCTTAATGTGTTCAAAACTTAATATTTTGTTATAGAGCTTAGGTGATTCATGTTGGTCCATGTAAAGTACATAACTCAAGGTTTACAACGAGCCTATAGTTGTTTCATTTGGAGCTGTATTCAAAAAGTTATTGAATTTCAAAAACGGCAAGTTGTCACGCAGGCATAACGGTTTAGCATCTTAGAGCGCTTAAATCTTCATTTTTCTACACATGAAGTACTGGGATTATGTTACCACGTTAAAGTACAAGTTATCTACTTTCCAAAGAGCCCTTGCTCATGCAGTTTGGATCTGGGGTCCAGAAGTTACATCATTTTTAAAATGCAATCTTGTTTATGCGTTTGGTCACGATAGCATTTTCATCTCACTCAAAAATTAATTTTTACTATATAACCATAGGTGTTCATGTTCACCATGTTAAAGTACATGTCACAAACTTTCCAACGCGCTTTGAATCGTTCACCGTTATGAAATTTCAGCACGATTTGAAAATTTTCTAAGTGTGGCGCGCGGAGGGGCTCGCCGGAGCGGCGGCGGAGCTCACCGGCGGCACGCTAGGGCTCGCCGCCGGGGTCGGGCTTGGCCGCCTGTGCACGGTTTTCGATGGCGCACCGTTTGGTGGGGTTGGCGAGGCGAGTGAGGGAACGGAGCATAGCTCGCGACGGCGGATGGCGGAAGGGCCAACTCCGGCGTGGTAGCTTGTGCTCGCCATGGCGCGAAATAAGGGGTGGTCAAGGCGGGGAGCTTCACCTTCGCACGGAGATGAACGGCGCGGGGTCGGTGCAGGCTGGGGTGGTCCGGAGCGTGCTGGCGTCGACGGGGTGGCGGTGCGCGGTGGTCGGCGACGAAGAAGGAAGCGATTTTCTCCTCGGCCGCGGCTCGGTTCAACCTGGGGCGGGCGGGGAGGTGCGTTAGGTTCCCGCGCACCCTTCCGAGGCCAAGGGGGAGCATGAGCTCACCCGAGCGGGGTGGATTCGAGCTCGCCGGCGCGGAAGGAGAAGAACGGGGCTCGTCGGATTTTTATGGAATTTGTAGCCCTCGGAGGCGAAGGGAGGCCGAGGAACCGGCGAGGAGATGCGCAAGGAGCTGGCGAAGCGGTTTCACGCAAATGAGGGCGTGGCAACGCGGAGAGGCGGCGCACGGGGGGATGAACCGGACGGCGGCCATGGCGGAAGGTGGTCTCCACCATCGACGGCCGTGCGAGTACGCTTCGGGCGAAGCTAACCGGCGATGGACGACGCGTGGGGTTGCACGGAGCGGCGAGGACGGGCGGCGCCTAATCCGGCATGGGCGCCGGCGGCGAGCGCCGCTGGCGGTGGCCCCGGCCACTGTGCCATTGCTATTCACGAAGTTCCCACTTATTTACCATTTTGCCATCGAGTACTGCTTCTGTTTTTGTCCATAGAAATTAATCCGCTTGTTATTTTTGCAAACCAAAATTTGTGGGGGTTCAGTGGATTGTGATGAACAATTTTTGTTATAGGCAAAAGTTCAAATTTTGCTTGTAAAAATTTACAAAAATTGATGAACAACTGCTGTTTTTAAACATAGTTTGAATTTTCTAGGAAAATGTGCCACCCTAAAGATTTGTGAAAAATGTCCTAAATTCCTATTTTGATCTCCTCTACAAGGATCTGCAACAATATCGACATACTTTGGTTGAGGATTATTGAGTTTTAAATAGTAGCCTTTAAACTGCATCCGAATTTTAAAATTTTTAAATACTCTAATTCATTATTTCATGTGTTCACTCCTTTAATTAGTGCTCAATTCCTGTAATTAAGGATTTGACATTGCTTACATGCTATTATGTGACATGGGATGTCACAAGGAGGGCGCGCGGCCGGAGCCTGCCAGCAGCGGCTCGGTGGCGAGGCGGTGCGGGCGGGGTGAGTCGGTTACGTGAGAGAGAGAAAGAAGAAAGAGAGGGACAGATGGGCCTGGTTTGGAAATTTTACAAAAACGTCCTCGGGTTTTTGGTTAATTAAACAAGGCCGTTACAAAGCTCAGAAAAATCCTGAAAAATTCAAGGTTGTTAATAAAAACATTTCAAACACTTTTCCTTTTAGGTCTAGGTTCCACTTTCAAATATTTTTCAGATTAAAAATTCGTGTTTGAATTAAAAAGAAAAGCTTTAATAATTTCTTGTAGGCATTTGTACCAAGTCAAATAATTTCAAAGCAAATTCATAAATCTTTTATTTGGATGTTTAATCAACAGAAAATGTTAAACACCATAATTTGCTTTTATTTAAATTCTTCTTTTAAGATCTTAATTTGTCTTACGTTAAATTGATATTTTATGTGCATTTCTTAACACAAAAATTAATTAATTTCACAAATGCACATGATGACATGCTCATGAATGACATGAAATGCATATTTATTATTTTAGGGTTGTTACAGCCCTCCCCCCTTATAGGAATCTCGCTCCGAGATTCACGAGCGAAATGACTAGACGAGGGTACTAACGAATTCGGGGTAATTGGATCGAAGAAACTCTTCTTGCCCCAAGTAGCTTCAGCTTCCGAGTGGTTACTCCATTGAATCTTGTAGAACTTGATGGTTCGTTGTCGAGTCACTAGATCCTTGATGTCGAGAACTTCCGGTCGGATGTTCGTCATACGTCAAAACCGGCAGTAATCTGTCCCACATTTGCTTTGTCGGTATGTCTACCGAGTGGTTTCGGACACTTCTTCGGTTGAGATATGTGGAACACCTTGTGAATTCCCGATAATGTGGTGGTAACTCCCAGCGATATGCAAGCTGATCCACCTCTTCCTGGAATTGGAAAGGGTCCGACATATCGTGGAGCTAACTTGCCTTTAATTCCAAATCGTCTGTATAGCTTTGGTAGGAGATACCTGGAGATAACTTGGTCTCCAGCTTTGAGCACTATTTTCGACGTCTCTTTATCCGTAGAACTGATTTGTCGAGATTTGGCTTTCCGTAGGTTCTGCTGAATGAGGCTTACTTGCTCTTCGGCATCCCTTACTAGATCCGGTCCGGATATTATTCTCTCTCCACGTTCGACCAATTTAACGGGGCGCTACGGTCATGACCGTATAGAGCTTGAAATGGTGACATTCCAGTCGCTTTCCTGGTAGCTGTTGTTGTAAGAGAATTCTGCTAACGGTAGGCATCTCTCCAAATCCTTGTTGTATGTCAAGATACAAGCTCGAAGCATATCTTCTAGATGTTGGTTGATTCTCTCTGTCCGTCCATCTGTTTGAGGGTGATACGCCGAGCTTCGAATCAACCTTGTTGCCAACGACTCATGCAATTGCTCATAAAATCTGGATATAAACCGAGCTCCTCGATCCGAGATGATGGTCTTGGGTACACCATGTAGTATAAATCGGCATATTGCTTTGCCGTGTAGGTAGTATGTACGGGTGTGAATTGAGCAGATTTTGTTAACTCTGTCGTCAATGACCCAAATGGAGTTATGCTTCCGTGGAGTTAACGGTAAGCCGATAATGAAATCCATACTAATATCTTCCCATTTCCATTCCGGAATACTCAAAGGTTGGAGTGGTCCTGTTTGCTTCAAATGCTCTGTCTTTACTCGTTGACAAGTGTCACACTCATGGACATACCCTGCTATTCCTCGTTTCATTCTTGTCCATCGAATCTTTTCTTCAGCTCTTGATACATTTTGTTGGCTCCAGGATGAATAGAATACTTAGATGTGTGTGCTTCATCCATTATCTTCTTGCGAAGTTCCAAGTTCCTAGGCACTACTAGCCTATTCTTGAACCCGATCACACCTTTACTATCTTTTCGACAACACTTCATTTCACCCTTCTTAATTCGTCTTTCAATGTGACTCATACCAACATCTTTCTTTTGAGCTACTACCACCTCTTTACGAATGGTAGGGATAAGAGCCAAATTGGTCAATGCTCCATACGGAAGAATCCGAAGATTCGGCTCACCACTTTCCTGGGGAGGTGCTTGAATTAGGGGTTGAGCCATGAGGTTATTGCAATGCACTTTGCGACTCAAAGCATCGGCTACCACGTTTGCTTTGCACGGGTGATAGTGAATCTCCAGCATAATCCTTTATTAACTCTAGCCACCTTCGTTGTCGCATATTCAGGTCTGCAGCTCTTCAATGCTAGAACCACAACCGATAGTTCCAAATCGGGTGTCGGGTAGTGTTCCTCCCGTCGCCTAATCTGTCGAGATGCATAGGCAATCACTCGACCTTCCCGCATTAGAAACACATCCAAGTCCCGTGCTCGAGGCATCACGAGTACACATCACGAGTACACGAGTGCGAGAGAGTTGGAGAGGGAGAAACAGAGTTGCGCTTGGGTTTTTATCCCGGTCGCCGAGGGGTGAGGTGGCTTGAGCTTACGTGTGGCGCCGGCGAGAGGGGGGGCAGCTGCGTGGCACGGGAGGAGGAGGGCGCGCGGCCGGAGCCTGCCGGCGCGGCTCGGTGGCGAGGCGGTGCGGCGGGGTGAGTCGGTTACGTGAGAGAGAGAAAGAAGAAAGAGAGTGACAGGTGGGCCTGGTTTGGAAATTTTACAAAAACGTCCTCGGGTTTTTGGTTAATTAAACAAGGCCGTTACAAAGCTCGAGAAAAATCCCGAAAAATTCAAGGTTGTTAATAAAAACATTTCAAACACTTTTCCTTTTAGGTCCAGGTTCCACTTTCAAATATTTTTCAGATGAAAAATTCGTGTTTGAATTAAAAAGAAAAGCTTTAATAATTTCTTGTAGGCATTTGTACCAAGTCAAATAATTTCAAAGCAAATTCATAAATCTTTTATTTGGATGTTTAATCAACAGAAAAAGTTAAACACCATAATTTGCTTTTATTTAAATTCTTCTTTTAAGATCTTAATTTGTCTTACGTTAAATTGATATTTTATGTGCATTTCTTAACACAAAAATTAATTAATTTCACAAATGCACATGATGACATGCTCATGAATGACATGAAATGCATATTTATTATTTTAGGGTTGTTAGAATATCTTAATTGCTTACAGTTTAGGCTCGTAAAGTATTAGAGCCTTTTATTTGATTTGATTTTTTTTAATTTCACTTACAGTTTAGGCTCGTAATGTATTGGAGCTATATATTTGTTTTGATTTTCTTCTCAGTTTATACTCGTAAAGCGTTAGAGCGTATGTCTGGTATTATTTTCTTGCTTATAGTTTAAGCTCATAAGACATTGATGCATATATCTTTATTGCTTACGGTTTATGCTCGTGAAGCATTAGAGCCATTTATTTTATTTGAGTTTTTTTTTTCGCTTACAGTTTAGGCTTGTAAAGCGTTGGAGCATATATCTTAGTTGCTTACAGTTTAGGCTCGTGAAGCATTAGAGCTAATATTTTGTCTGTTACAGTTTAAGCTCGTGAAATATTGGAGCTTATACATGATTTGATTTTTTATATCATTTTTTATTTCGCTTACAGTTTAGGCTCGTAAAGCGTTGGAGCGTATATATTTGTTTCTTACAGTTTGGGCTCGTGAAGCATTAGAGCTATATATTTGTTTTATTATGCATAGTAACGCTTTAGGAATTTCCCATTTATTGGGGGAGGACAATATTCGCCATCTAAAGATATAATTCGATACGCGCCACTTGAGTACACATCTTTTACGACATACGGGCCTTTCCATTTGGGTTCAAATTTTGCTTGCATGCTGGCTGCCAAGCTTGCCAAAGCATCAGCCTTTTCATTTTTGTTTCAGTACGCTATGTTCAATTTTCATATTGGAAAACTGAGACATGAGCTCTTTGGCTTTGAAGAAGTATGGGACTAATTCTGATTTCTTTACTGAGTAGATGCCCAACAACTGATTAATTATTAGTTGAGAATCACCATATATGTGCAATGTATCGAGTCCCGTGTTTTGGGCTATTTCAAGCTTCATATTCAGCAGCATTGTTTGATACCGCTGAGGTTAGTGTGAATGAGTACGAAATTATTGCTTCGCTAGGAGTGACAAAAATGATGCCCACACCTGCTCCTGATTTTCTGCAAGCACCATCAAAATACATCTGCCATGACGAATCAACCATAGTAGTGGTAAATACATCCTCATCAAGTAGATCATCATCGATGGGGTAATCGTCGGGTGCTGGGATGTGCCGCCACAAAAATTAGCCAAAGCTTGACCTTTTACTGCCTTTGGGGGCACAAAAATAATATCAAATTGTGAAAGGAACATTGCCCATTTATCCATTCTTCCGGACAAGGTCATCTTATTTAGTATATGCCGAAGAGGATCCGCTCTCGAGACGAGATGAATTGTATGTTCTAGCATATAGTGGCGAAGCTTTTGTGCTACGAACACTAGTGCTAAGCATATTTTTTCTATGCGTGGATAGTTGCATTCTGCCCCCACGAGAGTGCGACCGAGATAATATAGGAAAACTTCTTCTCCTTCATTATTGTTTTGTGCTAGGAGGGAAACCTAATGAGGACGGTATGGCTGCTGTGTATAATATGAGTGGCCGCCCTTTCACGAAGCACATAAGACTCGTGGATTCGTCGAGTACCTTTTAATGTCCTCAAAGGCATTCTGGCAAGCTTGATCCCGCACGAACGGAACTCCCTTTTTCATGAGTCTAGAAAATGAGTTGCATCTCCCGGATAAATTTGAGATAAACCTCCTAATATGTGCTAGGTGGCCTTGTAGACTTTTTAATTCATGAACATTTTCAGGTGGTGGCATATTTGCTATTGCTTTTATCTTAGTAGGATCAACCTTAATGCCATGTTTTATGACAATGAAGCCAAGGAACTTTCCCGAAGAAACACCAAAAGCACATTTCATTGGGTTCATTTTCAATTGATGTTTTCTAAGGCGTACAAACACCACAGCCAAATGTTCTAGATGGTCCTTTTCTTGTTTTTATTTTACCACAATATCGTCTATATAACATTCAACGATTCCATATAACAATCCATCAAGAACAATGGTCATGGCGCGTTGATATGCAGCGCCAGTATTTTTTAGTCCAAAAGGCATTACTTTATAATAATATATCCCTTTGGTGGTTCTAAAAGATGTCAATTCCTCATACTCGGTGTCATTTTTATTTGGTTATAACCAGAAAATCCATCCATAAAGGAAAATATTTCATATCTCATGGTAGAGTCGATAAGAATTTCGGAAATGGGTATGGGAAAGTCATCTATAGGGCATGCTTTATTTAAATCTCTAAAATCAACACATATACGTGTCCGGCCATTTTTCTTCTTTGTAGGCACAATGCTTGAAACCCATGTTGGGTATTTTACTTCTCTAATGAAGCCGGTAGCTATGAGCTTGTCTACTTCGGCCTCTATTTTTGGGAGAAGCTGCGGGCGATACCTTCTTTGACCTTGTTTTACTGGTTTAAAATTTTCTTGTATGGCTAGGTGGTGGACGGCAAGCTGATGGGTCTAATCCTGGCATTTCTTCATAAGACCAAGCGAAGACATCTCTATTTACCGAAAGGAATTCATGATATTCCTTTTTGCTCTCATCGAGATAAATGTTTACATATAAATATTGGGTGAGGATCATCGGGCATACCAATATTTATTTCCTCTAACTCATCAATAGTTGGCTGATTTCCATCCTCCATTTGTGGAGGAGCGGGTGTAGCATCGATTGGCTCGACGGAGGTCATATAGACTTCATATCCTAGCCCATACTTTTCTTCTTTCAACACTTCATCTTGATGTAAGGCGTTTAGTTGTGCTCGCAACAAATATTTTTCAAATGGTGCGAGCTGCCTCCGACCATCACATAATGAAGGACCAGTGGAGATATCATAACCCATCTGCTGCATAATGTAAAGCACATTATTATCATAAAGAGAGATGGGTAAAATTTCTTCATTTTTGTTTGTCAAGCTAACATGTGCAACAACATTATCTTTATTATGTCGCTCATCATTAGCTTCTTTTATTTTTCTTTGAACCAGGGAAGGTAATGGAGTAGGAAATTTGATACCTTTATCATCTGGATGATTTGTATACAATGCGAAATATTGGTTCGCCCTTTTTCTTTGACTTGCTTGGGACATATTGATATATCTTTTTGCTTGATGAAGCTTCTTCGCTATCTTTTGTTGGAAGATCTTCTAGAACAACCTTTATCTTTGGTTTTGTTATTTTATCAATAGGCTCGAAATAGAATTTTGCATCTGCGTAGAATGATTCAACCACCGTGAAAGGCTTCTTATCCGCAAATATTGTCGTCACATCGCCTGATGTATCCTTGTATTTAAGGCATTGGTGGAGCGTCGATGGAACCACTTTATTTTCATGCAACCATGGGCGCCCAAGAAGGGCGTTATATGAGGTAGCCGCATCGATCACATGAAACTTTACATAAGTAATAAGGACCTATTTGGCATGGCTCCACTCCACCTCGGAGCAGCTCTGCTCCAAAACTCCAAGGTGGAGGCTGGAGCTATTTTTCAAGGTGTTTGGCTATGAGGGTGTGTCCAGCTCTAGAAAGGTTGGTTTGGAGGGTGAAAAGACATTGTTGCCCATGGATAGTTTGAGTTTATTGTTGAGGATAATTTAAATATTCTTTGCGTATAATATTGAAAGTAATTTTTTTTCACTTGCACATTCTCAATAACATTAATAACTCAATGATATCAAGATTCTTAATAAAATTAATAAATACCACAAGGTATGTTTTCCAATACCAATATTACATAAATAATTCACCTATTCCAGGAAAGAGAGAGTGATATGGCTATAGTATCACGAAAAGTGTCCATAGTGTGAAAGCTTGCTTCGGATGTTGACTCATCGGACGCACTTGGTGGCACAACATACTTGTTATACCTATCGGGTATTGTAGCCACAAATTCCGGATCTCTATCACAATTAGCAAAATCCACATCACCACTAGAATGCTCACGAATGTAATTATGGATGACCATAGTGGCAGCAACAATCTTCTTTTATGTGAGTATTGAATAACTAGACATCTTGTAAAGGATTTGCCACTTATTTTTCCATACAGCAAATGTTCTCTCAACAACGTTTCGAATAAATGAATGCACCCGATTGAATCTCTCTTTTGGAGTAGTAGGTTCTGTACCTCTATGCCACTCAGGTACGTGGTACCTCTCACCCTTGTATGGAGATAAGTAACCTGGCCGATTAGGGTAACCCCCATCAACAACATAGTACTTGCCTACATTTTCAAGGTAATTTGCTTAGTGATGTAGATATATGAATCATAATACACATGTAATAAATAGCTCATTGGAGGAGTAAAAAAATGGATACCTAGTGGAGGATGTGCAAAGTGATCCTTGTCTTCCTCTAGGGCATGGTACAATACACTTGTGTCATGATAGGAATCCGGTTGACCAACGAGACACATAAGTGAAACGCATGTCAAAATCCACTACAGCTAGCACATTTTGAGTTGCAATCCCCATCTTTCCAATGTACCTTATTTTCTCATCCGGTGAGAGAGAGACACGAATATGTGTTCCATCAATAGCACCAATACAATTCTTAAAATGTGGATATGCTCTCTTATCATCCCGAATCCTTTTGTGAGTACTATGAAAATTTGGATCTGTTGGTCTCAAGTAGTGTTCGGCCATTCGAATCACCGATTCAAGCACCTCATGAAATTTTCTACTTATAGTTTCTCCAGAATGTTTGAACCTATTTTGACCCATTCTATTTGACTCACAGCCAGCACATATGAAAAGAAAGATAGCAAGCATCTCATAAGTGTTCATATCTTTAGATGGTTGCAGTCCATACCTCTCCACTAGAGTGTCATGAAGATCAAGAAAAATTTCTTTGTTCATCCGCAACATCTTGTGGCTCTCTCCTGGAGTATTCAGGACCTCATTCACCCAACCCATTCCACTCAGAATTGATGTCCTAGGTTCTGCCTTTGACAAATACATATCACAATAAATAGTTGCAAGCTTGCCTGCTGAAGTAACTACATGAAAGAATGCATCCCCATCATCACTAGAATCATCGGTATCACTGTCACACATCTGTACAAATGAGTCATAATAGAATGATAATGAGTCATCATAGAATGAATGTCAAAAGAGTCACAATATTATTACAATAATGTGGGAAAATAAGTCACAACAACAATACACTGGTTCAATATGAAATAACCTTGCAAAGAAAAAATTACATAAACACAACTAATTGCCATACCTGGCATTGTACTTCCTGGACAACCAGTTTTTCCTACGATCACTAGGTAAGGTCATGAACATCTCTCTCTGCTCCTTTTTCACAAACAATTCAGTTGCAATAAAATGTTCATTGCTATCAACTTCAGCACCACAAGAAACTACATGCTCCATCACTTCTGCAATACTATACTTTCCTTCTTTGTTAGAAGCAAATGAAGTGGCTGAAGTAGCAATACTTGATACTGCCTCTTGGATAAGTGCAGCTGTCCCTGTCTTAGCCTTTTTACCTTTATCATCAAGCCGTGTTGGTGGCCTTTTGCCATTTGGGTTGACAGGAGACTCATGCTCAAACTCAGCAGTATCAACAAAATTACCACCTACTTCATCCTCCTGTGTTCCATCTTGTTGTTCTCCCTCATTGGCATTTGGTTCAGTACCACCAATATTAGAAGGATTGGTCATATGAGGAGACCAATGATCCACACCAATATTAATGATATTACCAAAACACTTTTCAAGTTCATCAACATTTTGAAGGCCCATTTTCTTGAATTTTCCACAACCTGGAATATCCTACATATGTACACCATGCAACAAAATCAAAAATTAAATTGTGCACTATATTGAAAAAAGGGAAGTAAAGATCAAATAAAATTCACTTACAATTCTAGCCTTCTTCCACCACTCTTCATCCATAACGATTGTGCCCTTTATTGGACACCAACCTGTTCCTGTCTGCCTCAACAATAATTTCTTCCATGCCCTAAAGTCATCCTTTAGCTTGTCCCATTTATTTTTGATTTGTTGCTTAGTAGCAGCAATACCTATCCTATCTTTTAATCCTTTCTCAACCTTAGTGAATCCTACGGAGTTCAAGTGAGTGTTTGGACGGTTTCCCCTTGTCACTTGTTCCGCAAACAATTGACAAACAACGTGAGTAGTTTCAACATTCCAATCAATTTCCGGCATCTAACGTACATATAATTTTTGTTAGACATGCAAATACGCAAACATTACTAGTCATACAAAAGTACATATAACAATCATGCTTTGTGCTGTTGACATCCTCGTGTGTACATACTAACCTACTTGGCTGAAATAACAATCATGTTTTTTTTTCACTCCGAAGGAGTACTGTTATATACAGAAGGACATTGACATCGAACATTACTAGTCACTTCCGATGTCACTAGCTAGCTCCAAAGATCATCAACGCTACATTAAGAAAAAGAAAAAGAGCAATTACCTTGGGAGGGATGCGGTGGTGGAGGGATCCGGTGGTGGAGGGATGCGGTGGAGGGGATCCGATCGCGGGCGGCGCGGTAGGCGCGGCCACGGGTGGCGCGGCGGACGGGAACCGGTCGCGGGGGAGCGGGAGGGGAGATCCGGTCACGGGCGGGGCGGGCCACGGGCGGCGCAGAAGAGGGGATCCGGTCGAGGGTAGCACGGGAGGGAGATTCGGTCTCGGGCGGCGCGACGGAGGGGATCCGGTCGAGGGGCGCGGGAGGCGCGGCCACGGGCGGCGCGGGCCACGGGCGGTGAGGTGGCGCGGGCCACGGGCGGCGCGAGCCACTAGCGGCGCGGGGCGCGGGCCACGGGCGGTGCGGTGTCCTCGTGCGGCGGATGGGAGAGGAGTCGGGCTCTCCGAATGCGTATGAGATCGGTGAGGAAGAAACGAAAAGGAAAAAAAACGTTTCGATTGGGTGTGTAACCGGTGGCAAAGATGGGTAATTTCACCCCAACTCCATGAGGACATACAACTCCACATCTCCTGGAGCTGAAAAAGAGGTACTCCACCAAAATGAACTACAGCTCCACCAACTCTATGTGGAGTTGCTGCTCCTTGGAGTTTTGGAGTTCGGGTGTTTGGCTGGCTCTAGGCAGCTCTTCCTTGAAGTTTTGAAGTGGAGCCATGCCAAACAGGTCCGAAATCTATCCAACTTCAAGACTAGAGAAATTATACCCACGGCTTCTTGACCTGATTGATTAAAGCCATGGATGACGACATTAGACCGACTTAAATCTTTGGGAGAATAACCTATCTTTTTAAGAGTGCGTATTGGTAACAAATTTATAGCTGAACCACCATCGACCATGATATGATTAATTGGTAGGTCATCAATGTCACCGAACATGAGAAGGGGCCTGTTATGTTTTTTATGTCCCAACAACAAGTCCTCATCAACTGAACAACATATCTTTATCCTTAATCGGTTCTATTTACGCTTCGATTCTTCAACTCTATAATCTTCGGAAATGAAAGTGCTGTGATAAAAGCTTTGCGCAAATCAGAAGATAAACAAAGGGCATCATACATAGAAAGCATAGCTGGAATTTTCCTCAAGTGTGCGATTACATCATATTTGACCAACACATTAGATACATGGTTAGCCATATCATTTGGAGTTACATCTTTGCCTTTTGGTTGTTTGGAAAGAGGATAAGGGTCGGGCAGTTGGCGACCTGATCTAAGTTGTACTTCATCAACTTCTACATCTTCTTCTTTAGGCAAGTGTAAATCCTCATCGTCATCTTCAAAGACTCCAATGGCGAGAGTCGCACACTCTTCGGGGAGATCGTCCTCACGCCTCCATATATTTTGGGGGAAGCGTGGGACTTTGCTCCTCGGCCTCACTTCTTGTAGTGCGCGTCGTCTTGATAATTGCTGTTGACGCTCTCTTGATCTTCGGGGGACGATTTTCCATATCTTGGAGTGGAAGTCCACCGAAGGTGAGTCTTGCTTTCATTTGCTCGCTTAAGTTTGAGTTGTGAAGCATATCTTGATGAAGTCATATTAACAAACTCGGGTTTTGATTTGACCATAATTTGATCATAACTTTGCATCACATTTGAATTTGCATAACTCACCGAGATGATCCTCAAAAGTGGCCACATTTGACGTCGCCATTTTCTTGCCTTTCTTCAAGCTTTTGAGGAGGTCACCATTTATCGTGCCATCATCGATCATCTTTTGGATGATATTTTTCACCACAAAGCAATCTTTGAGTGTATGGCCCAAAATACGGTGGTAGTGACAGAAATTTGGCTCCTTGAACTTAGAATCTTCTTCCGGCCTCTTTGGTTTAGGGAGCTCAATGAAATTCAATTCTCTTAGATCCATGAATAGGTCTTCAACTTCCTCGACGGGGAATGAGTATTCCTTATTTTGACGCTCACTAAGAGTTGGCCTCCTAGGAGCTTGTTCTTTTTTGTTTTCTTGATCCCTCGTAGTGACACTTCTAGGGTGAAACCGTGGGGGTAAAGCTGTAGTCTGCTGATTTTTGTTTGATGGAGAACTTATCACGTTGTCCACCTTTTTCCATGGGTTTTTTCAAACTATATCGAACCACGTACAACATGCCGCATGTAGTTCTCAATATCCGTGGCTTTGGAGGCCAGTTCCTCAAAGGTGATTGGACGCACACCTTGGAGATAAATAGCCATGTCCAGGCTTAAATTGTTCATGCACATCCGAACCGCTTCGATTCGGTGATTGGTCGTGGGCAATGAAGGCTCAAATTCCTCCTTCTATTGATAAAATCCGCAACTTTTTCATTAGATCCTTGCAATGTTTGTGTCAATTCTATTATTCCCACTCGTCCTTTGAGTGCTGTAGAAGCGTTCTAGGAAGGCATCTTGCATTTGCTCCCAAGTCCGTATAGAACCGGATGCTAATTTGCTATACCAAGTGAAGGCAGGACCCGACAATGTTTGCACAAATTGTCGGAGGAGGAGAGCACCATTATGCACTCGTGTCTTGACAAGCGGCCAAGAAGTGGGCCACATGTTCATGTGGCGAACCAGATCCATTGAACTTGCTGAACTGTGGTTGACGGTAGTTACCCGGAAATGCCACCATATCCAGTTCCGGCGGGTAAGGCTTTACGTATCCCGGACGCATTGAGTAATGAGTCTGCATATATTATGCTTTTACACCTTCGGCAATCATCCTTTGGATTGCCTCAATGCTGATCGTAATTGGTGCTTCATGGTGGTTGTTTTGGCTCGCAGAAGCACTCCCTACATTTTCTTGTCTTCCATTATTATTAGCTGTTATTTGCCGATGAAGTGCAGCCAACTCTTCCCCTCTTTGTCGATGTACGGCTGTTTGTTGTTGTAGTGCCGCTAATTCTTCTTCTCGTTGGTGATGCGCAGCTGTTTGTTGCCGTAGTGCTACCAATTCTTCTTCTCTTTGTCGATGTGTAGCCGCTTGTTGGCGAAGCGTAGCAAGTTCATTTTCTTTTTCTTCGAGCATAGCTATGGGGTGCGCCATTTGCTCATCTACAAGATGACTTTCATTTGCGGCAAGCACTTGCTCGATGTGGTTCAACTCACCCTCCATGCGGGGCACATCACTTGAACCTACGAGTATCCAATAATTCTTTTTTAGGATATGCAAAAATATTACACAGGGGATTATAAGACCCTACATATATTGAATCATTACCCGAACTTGTAAGGCTACGGGTCATGGGGCGGTGATCAACAACATTTTATCGAGGCTTTTTTCTCTTGAAATGTGGATGTAGAAGATGTCTCACTAGACTCATTTCCTGTAATACCCACGGGCATGGATGCAAGTACCTCAATTGTCTTACGTGTGGCCCTCCTTCTTGGCCTTCTGGTAGATTTTGGTGTATCATCCTTTGCTATCACCAAAGATTTATCACTCTCTTGGTTTGATGAGGGGATATTTGGCCCTTCAATTATTTTAGACATCGCGTCAACCGGCAAAGCCATAAGGGTGTCAAAAATGAAATCTCGTTGTGACTTCACCATGACGGGTTCACTAATTGCCATCGGAAGGTATTCTAGCAACCAACAAATATTGCGTTGGCGGCATTGGCGGTGCTCAACCGACATGGAGCTTTGTAAGGACTGCTCTTGCATCATTATTTTGGATGATATCATGTCACACATCACAGATAAGGAATTATCATATTCCTCGTTGACATCAATGGAGGTAAGGTAGTCCTTTTGCCATTCAAGCTTGTGTTTTGCTTGATCATTATCAGATTCATAAATCGGTGAGGGAATAAACTCCGGGGCATCCGCACGAAGTCGAGTCATGACATGATGTGACCCTTCTTCGGAGGATGATGCATTGTACTCCACCATAGGAGCTTTTCCTTTATCCATTGGTTGTGGCTTAGGCATCCCCATCGCACCAACCATTTCTACAGCACGCGGCTCAACAATTTTTAGGGACACATTGGATGAGTTGACCCACGACATAGTAGGGGAGTTACGTGGAGCAGTCAACCCCTCGGTTCTTTGGCTTGATGTAGATGTATGGAATGCTTTTTTCTTTGGACTTGTTTTCATGACGCCGACGCGCCATTCTCCAAGCGTCATACGGCGAAAGCTTGACCTTGCTTCATGGCTCGGAACTTTAGAGCTTGTAGGCTTAGAACTTGCAGCCTTGGAAAAACTAGGAGCGACCGAGCGAGAGAATGATGCCTTGCACACATTATTCATGTGCGCATCCGACGTCACAACCCTTTCCTTTGCAGCAGCCCTCCTTGCCCTTCGCTTGGAAGCTTTGGACACGACGGGAGTGAAGCCTCCTCAGGCTTGGAGTTGATTCCTTGGTGCACTACCATTGGCGATATGGCTGTGGTGCGTGACGATTTGGCGTTGCTTGTTTCTTGAAGGGGGCCCATAGGAATACTAATCCAAAAGGAACCGACTTGGATGGTGATGGAGTCCTGAACACGTCCAGCCATTTTTTCCTTCACATAAGAAAACCATATATCAGTTTCCTTGTAACTATATATGTATACCATATATAAATATTATCATATACATATATATTTATTTTAACATAGAATACATGCATATCATGCATGTAATTTCATTTTTTTTGCACTTTGACATTTAATATCAAAGTTATATGTAGCAACCATGCCGTAATTCAAAGATGAGGGGAATATGCACGCACACCAGATGAGCTGATGCAAGCTCGTAGTTTCTTTCATTAGCGACTTGGTTCAACCAGTGTTGATTTACTATCATCCCTGTATGATTGGATAAGCAGCATGCATGTTTCTTATATTTAGATTACAATGTTCCCCCAACTATCCTTGGAGACAGTATATTGGAGATTACTACCATATGACAGTAGCATATATACTTTACTTATTTAGGACGTTCAGATCCTAAGTTAGACTGAATGCATATATTTATACTTGATCCTCTAGTCATTTTCATTTCTGACCTGGGATGTCAGGTGAATATGTAAACCAGACTTTGTCTAGTAAAAACAGGGTGAGAAAACTACCACTTATTTATTTATTTTAATAAGGCTTATACTAGCACAACTCGTGAGATTTTGGGACATATGGACGCGAATAGAGGAGATCACATGCGTAAGCTGTTTCATTGCTGAAGTTAGCCGATTATCCAGATTTGTTTTTATTTGACTTAATAGGCACAAGCTTAGCATATGTGCTAAGAATGATGAAATGCTGAAGTCATATATGTGTGCTAATTGGTCGGAACAAAACTTTTTTACTCTGGAATCCATCACGATCCGAGGCCCTATCATGGCAACTGACTATAATGCAGTTTACTATTTTGGCCAATCATAGTATCATAATATGATTCTAGTTAATATAAGATGCAGCACCTATGATGCAACACGTCAGGTGATCATTTCGGGCATTTCATTTCTCACATCTGACAGATAGAATGATAAAATGCATAGTTTTGATGATGGATTATGCACACCATGATTCGTAATCAATGTAGTGACCAAATCATTATCCAAGGCAAAAGTCATGGCCTGACTTGTATCAACCGACGAGACCGAATAAAAGGACATATCATCGTCATATTTGGTTACAAATTTGTGAATTATAAAGGAAATTTAAAGAAACTTGAATCTAATATGGAGAATCAAGTCGTAATTATTATGCTCACCATGATTCCGTATCAACGCGGGGACCAAATGATGGCTCAAGACAAAGTTTGTCATGATCTGATTTATATTGGCTGCCAAGACCGGATCAAGAGGCACAACTCATATGACGGAAAGGAGGAAAGAGTAATTTTGTGATTAAGATTAAGCAAGCCTAATCACCGGCGGCAAGGAGGCGCGTGAGCTGCTCACCTTTATGGAATTGTCGTGGCAGGCTCATGCAGATGATGCTGTTGCCGGCGTAGTGTCGACGAAGACATTTCTCCTTCCGACGACCTGCCGACGTGAGGCTCTTCTTTGCCGAGCTCTCAACGCAGCAGCAGCTTGATGATGGGGTGGTGCTCCGGCAACTTGACGATGGGGTCGCGTTCCGGCAGCCTGACGGCGAGATGCTCTGTGTGCTTCTTCTCCGGCAGCCCAGCAGCGTTTGTGCATATGTGCGTGATGGGGAGCGAGAGTTTAAGGGATGTGAGCGCGAGAGCTAGGGGATCAGGGAATCAAGGAATTGGGGGATCGGGGAGTGGGGAGAATCGGGGGTGGCAGATGATTCGCGGCGAAGGCGCTCCGAACTGCGTCGTGCGCGCGCCTTGACCGGTCTCCGCAGGGACGTGCGGCTTCAGCTTTCGTGGCCGCAAAGTTTCTTTCTCTTGCGTTTGGATCGTAGACTTGACTTTGCGTTTTTCCTGCCTGGCGAATGGGCCAGCTTTCCTTCTAATTAACTTTTACTGTTAACCCTGAGTTTAGACGACAACTATTTGCAAATTGCCGCGCCTAATGGTTGATCGTGCAGATTTTTTCTCTGCAGCTTGTTGACCTAGTCATCGAAATATCTTGAAGGTCGAGTGCTCGCAAGTGCTATTTTGGGCCGCTATATTGTGGGCTAATCACGGAAAGAATTTTGATTAGCTCCGGCCATCTTTTCATGGGCTGTATATGTATCTTTTTTTTAACAGCAAAAGACATATCCTGTTGCTGTTGCACGTGTATCACTAGATCTCTATAAATATCATTACTTGGAGGGTCTTTATTGTTTACTATATCTTTTCCATGGCACAGGTGAATAATATTTACATTTTTTTAATATTGAGTAGTTTTAAATTTACTTTTGATATTATAATTCTTATAATTCAAACTCATTGGCCTATATTTTGGACGTGCCAAAATTTGTGTCAACATACCGTAGATCGAATTCAGCAATTGCTAGCATCCATTTTCCAATTCTGCCTTTCAATATTGGTGTCGATAACAAATATTTCACAACATCTGCTTGGCATACCACAGTGCATTCCTCGGCCAACATATAGAGTCATAGCTTGCAACAGGAGAAGTATAAACACAAACATAATCTTTCAATATATGGATATCGTGTTTCGGCATCTATTAATCTTCGACTCAGATAAAATATAACTCTTTCTTTTCCATCTTGCTCTTGAGTCAAAGCTGAATCAATACATTTATTATTTGAAGAGAGATATAACCGAAATGGAATACGTGGTTTTGGTGGAACCATAACCGACGGTGATATGAAATATTGCTTTATATCATCCAGGACCTTCTGATGCTTAGTCTCCACTTGAATTCTTGATCAGCCTTTAACTTCAACAAGGGTGTAAATAGATCTATTCTGCCAGATAAATTAGATATGAATCTTCCGATAAAATTTATCTTGCCCAGTAGAGATTGCAGCTCCTTATTAGTCGGTGGTTCAATCTTCCTAATTAATTCCATGCTCTTTGGTCCAATTTCAATTCCTCTATGTACAATAAAACCAAGAAACTATCCTGTCAATACACTGAAAGCATATTTATGTAGATTCATCTTCAAGCCATACTTTCAAGTTCTCTCCAATTCTTCTCGTAAATCGGCAATATGATCTTCAACTACCCTTGATTTTACCACCATATTATCAATATATATTTCAACCAATCGGCCAATTAGATCATGAAAAATTAATTTCATAGCTCGTTGATAAGTTACCCTAGCATTCTTCAAACCGAAAGTCATGACCACCCACTCATATAACCCAAGAGCTCCTGGACATTTGAAAGCGGTTTTGACAATTTCCTCTTCAGCCATAAAAATTTGATTGTAACCATCGTTTCCATCCATGAAGTTGATAATCTTGTGTCCGGCAGCTGCATCTTATCAATAGATCGGCGTTTGGCATTGGATTTTCATCCTTTGGAGTAGCTTTATTGAGATTTCTGAAATCGATGCACACCCTCATCTTGCCACTCTTCTTCTCAGCTGGAATTATACTCGAGATCCACTCAGCATATCGGCATGGTTTGATGAAACCTGCATCATATAATCTTTTTATTTCTTCCTTCACAGCGTCATAAATTTTCGAATCTATATTCATGGTGATTCTTTGAATGGTCGATATCCTGGCTTGATAGGCAATCTATGTTCCACAATATCTTGGCTCAATCCTGGCATCTCACTATAGTACCATGCAAAGCAATATTTGTACTCTTTCAATAATTTAACTAAATTATCTTTCATCTCCTTGTATTCTGCACCCTATTCTCCTGAGCTGACACGCGTTGCACTAGCTGGGCTAATCCATCGAATTCCTGTGGAGAAAATTTCTCCCTGAGTGTGGCACAAGTCCTTGGTAGACAGTCTCAGCCAGTTGTCGATCGGTCAGATTAAGATTGTAGCATCGACTCCGAACGTTCCTGAACCTTTACACATAATCGACAACAGACTCCCCTGGCTTCTGACATATCGCTGTTAAATCTGATATGCTTAACTCTGTCAAGCCAGTGAAGAAGTAAGAATGAAATTTATTTTCTAGATCAGCCCAAGTATTAACTAATCCCAATGGTAATGACACAAACAATGAAAAGGGCGATCCAGATAATGGCAGTAGGAACAATCTGATTTTCAATGCTTCTTGATATGACGCTTCTCCCAACTGTGCGAGATATCTGCTGATGTGCTCCATTGTAGAAGTAGAATCTTGACCAGAATACTTAGCAAATTCTGGCAACTTGTACTTGGCTGGCAGAGCAATCGATCCATCCATTCTGGACATGGGCGTTGATAGGTTGTAGACTGTTGCTTTGGTTTCAAGTCAAACTGCTCCTTCATCATCTTTATCAATCTTCCGAGCAAATCTCTAGTGGTATCAGCAGTCTGTTGTGGAATATACTATCATGTTATCGGCTGAGTCCCTCTAGGTGTGCTAAGGTTTGCCTGCTGATAACCCTCTCGGTTGAAGAACTCCATATAGTCAACTCCTAGATGATGTCCTTGCGGAATTTGATATCTGGCTGCATCAGGGTCAACATCACGCGCAAAATAATATCTTTGATGTGGTGAGGTATGCCTCCCGGGCGGAGTGACTTGAGGTACAACTCCCTCCGATCTTGGTATCCGAGTTTCTTCCAGTGTTGTTTCTTCAACCCCTGGTCTTCCATCTTCTTTCGCATGGGCAGTCCCATTGATGTTTCTTTCCACATGCAGGCTTGTAGAAGCTATGTGTGTTGGATCTCTTGGAATAAACATATGAGTCGACATCCCATATTGTGGTTGTTCTGTGCAGTTTGCCGATGATGGTTCTCTTGCTGGTGTTTGGCCAGGCCTTGCATTTGAATAAACTGGTCCCCTTGGCGTCTCTCCTTTTGCTTTCATTAGATTGTACACTGTATTCACCAATGTACCAACATTATTGATGAAAGCGTGGTGAATAGATGAGTGCAACTGAAAGTTGCCTAGAGGGGGGGGAGGTGAATAGGCAATACTAAATAATTCCTGAAAATCACAACACCAAACAAGCAATCGAACCAGACAGGACGGAACTTCCGTGGGTGACGGAACTTCGTTCCTAGTAGAAAGGTGAGGAAAAAAGACAGAAGAGATCGAAGTCTCACAAATCTAGTTGAAGACAAACTTTCCTTGATCGTCGAGGAGTGTTCCACCTGCAGGAAATGTAGATCCAAGCACCACACACGTAGATCGGCCACACAAACTTCCACAACCGCACCAAGAACAAGAAAGCAAGAACAAGAACAACTCAAGAGAGACACGAGATTTGTTGACCGAAGTTCGGACCCCTCACAAAGAGGTTCCTACGTCTCCATTGAGGAGCTCACAAAGAGCCGGGTCTCTTTCAACCCTAATCCTCCCCAAGTGACCACCAAGGTCAAACTTGGTTTTCTTCTTCTTATTGCTTGATTCCTTTCCTTGCGGAGGCGAATCACAACCTTCACAAACTTCCCAAGGCTCATCACAATCTTGGGAGCTCTAGGGTGACACCTAACCAATCTAGGAGAACAAATCTCCAAGAGTAACAAGTGAAGTAGAGTTTGCTTGCTACGGGAAGATGTTCTCAAGGTTGCGGTGATGTTTCTCAAGCTTGGATTTGGTTTGGGGCTCTCACAAATGGATTTGAATCACAAGGGAAATGAGGGAGAGGTGAGAGCAAGTGCTTGAGGAAGAAGAGAGTGTTCAAAAAGCACCAACAAGCATGCTCACGGGTTGGTCAACGCTATATATAGTGAGAGGTCAAAAAAGAGCCATTGGGAGGTGTGAAAGTAGAGATGACGGAACTTCCGTGAACTCACGAAACTTCCGTGGAGTCTTGACTCAATGTGAAAAACAGGCAGGACGAAACTTGCAAGCTCCGTCCTGTACTCTCTGGACAAGGCTAACGGAGCTGTCGTGGTCACCACGAAACTTCCGTGGATACTTGACAAGGACTCAAGTTCCAAGGACTGAACTTGGAAGCTCCGTCCGGGACTCTCTGTAAAGAGAAAGAAAGGGACGGAAGTTTTGTTGACCTCACGGAACTTCCGTGAGATCCGAGTTTGGTGGATTGGCATCTTTTAGACTTTAGAGGTTTTGATTTGATCCAAGCTTGGGTATGAAACTTTGAGCACATATTCCCTGCATGAAAGACTAATTGACCCCTCTTTATAGTTTTGCATCCTTAGACTCAAAGACCTATAAAGTCTAATTGAAGCTTCTCTTTGAGTCCATCTTTTGACTTTTGTATGAGGGGCTATCAATCTCACTATGTGGGTTAGTAGATTTCGATATCCTGCACATTAGCTCAATAACACATTAGATAGTTTAATTCTTTGCCGTTTATCACCAAAACCCACTAGGGGGCCTAGTTGCATCTTCAATCTCCCCTTTTTGGTGATTGATGACAAACAATTAAAAGAGACAAGGATATCAAAAAGAACAAAAAAACGAACAACCAAAATATAGCGGAGCTCCCCTAAAGAGATGCATGGATCACGAAACATGTGAGAGAGCTCCCCTATATTTTATGCTTGTGGGGTGCCTAGAAACAATGTGCTCAAGTGACATGAATAAGTGAGAGAGCAAAAAGCAACAAGCGCGAAAAAAGCTGCACACCACAAAGAGCAAGCCACAAATATCAACGAAGGCATTAACCACACATAAAGCGATAAGCATCCATCATTCATCATCCAAGAACATAGTTTTGTAACGAAATAAACTAGCCCTATTACAATAGAGGCACACACATAGTTTCATACATATCAAAGTTTCCCATAAGTTCCAACACGAAACAAAGAAAGATAGATAAATAGATAACTTGGTGAAACCCTCTTTTCTCTTTTCTCTCCCCTTTGGCATCAAGGCACCAAAAAGGAGTGAAAGAAGGAAAAGAAAGAGAACAAAAAGAGAATCACTCATCATCCGAGGCGAGTGGGAGTCGCTTCCTCATCTTCATCATCATTGCCACCTTGATCTCCCCCATCCACTTCTTCCTGCTCTTCTTCATCATCACCATGAGCGGGGGCATCCTCATCCTCATCATCCGTCCAAACAAAGACAGGGAAATCATCGGTTGGATCAACATCTAAGCCATTTGAGGATACCTCAACCCCTTGGGTCCTCATGAGTGCCCCGAGCCTGCGAGTGTTTTGCTTGGTGCGCTGCTCATTTCTTTGGGTCTTTGCACCAATGGAGGAGCACATCCCAAAGATCTTCTTTAAGCCGGACATGAGGCGAGAAGTGGGAGAACCACGCCTGCGAGGAGCACTAGAGGAAGGTCCTGCATCCATGGAAGTGGAAGGAGGGCGGCGACCCGCACGAGACCGAATGAGCTTGGGCTGATATTGTAGATGCTTGCATTCTTTCTTAAAGACTAGCCCCGTTTCCTTCTCAATCATATCCATGAGCCACGGTGCATAGGGCAATGTGCGACGAGTGTGATAGGAGGCACGATGAATTTCCTCAATGATGAAGCCAAGCACATCAAAAGCGGGAGAGTCGGGTGCAAAGCGAGCAAGAACATTCCGAGAATATGAGGCAACCGAGGTGGCATACCCGTCCTTTGGAGCAATATTGTGGTGGAGGAGGCGATTCATAAGCTTGTAATAAGGCAGTAATCCCTCCGTGTTGCCAATGATAGCGGTGTCGGGATCGGTGTACATGAACTTGATCTCCTCATCCGAAAGTGCCTTTTAAATTGCAATGCTAGACAGTCGGCTGAGATTCTTGGGGAGACAAAAGTAGGTCCCCAACTTCTTGTAGCTCACACTGTAGAAGACACCCTGAGTCATCCAGTGAATTGTCTCGGTGGCTCCATTAAGATAAAGGGTTGCCCAAAACCGACAAAGCACCTCCGCATTCCAATCATATTTGAAGCCCATCATGTCAAACACACCCCTGTACTTGCAAGCTACAATTGCTTCATTGAATAGCACATTCTCTTTGTTCTCCATAAAGCGCCAATCAACCCATTGGTGAGGGGATAGGCGGTGATTCTTCTTGCGTGGCATATGGATGAACATAGAGTTGTAATAGTCCTGTTTGAACCATGTGTAGAATCTGTCATCACTAGCTTCTTGCTCATCCGCCAATAGAGGGTTGGTGACCCGGTCTTCAAACGAGCACTCGGCTGCCTTCTTGTAGTCAAAGGTAG
Organism: Chloris gayana; assembly: GCA_031894775.1. Lineage (NCBI taxonomy): Eukaryota > Viridiplantae > Streptophyta > Magnoliopsida > Poales > Poaceae > Chloris > Chloris gayana. Next base: position 27,477 of record JAUNZO010002118.1, read on the forward strand.
ACCGGTTGGGAGGGTAGATTGGTGGACGCACAACCAAACCCCTCACCACATTTTCAGCTGGCTCCCCCGAGCATGAGATGACCCTTGGCCCTTTGTCGGACCCTTTCCTTTGGCCCTCCGATCGGGAAGTGGGCCACCACGATCCACACGAGCAGTTTGAGCCCTCTTTGGCTCACGAGTGATCGTGCTCTTTCTCTTCTTGCGTTCCGACACGATCTCCATCTCCTCACTCGCCATCATCACTCTTCGAGGACTCATCATAGTCACTTTGGCTCTTTCGACCAGCAGTTTTAGTGCGACCCATCCGACGAGGAATAGACAAGGAATCAATAAGGGCCTAATAGAGTAGAAGATAAAAAGGAAGATAGAAGAATCTCAATATGAACGTATCTGTTGGGACGGAAGTTCCGGTCGGGACGGAAGTTCCATCGGTTGGGATGGAAGTTCCGTCCGGATCGAAGTTCCGCCCGAACAGATAGGGTTCCATGGAAATTGACATATCTTCAAATCTAGCCCCTAACTATTAAAGTCCTTGCACAAGGATGTTCACTAGACCCTAGAAAACAAGTCTATGGAAGGGAAATTAGCAGATCTAGCGAACTTTAAGAGATCGAAAAAGTGGGCACCAAGTACCGTACCGTGTGTTCAAATGAAGGCGGGAAACGACGGAAGATCGATGGGGACGGAAGTTCCGGAGGATGGAGAAGCTCTTGCATGGATTCCTTCTCCAAATCCGCGGTTGAAACGCCAAATCGCCACTTGGTGCACCGGGGTGAAGTTTGGAGAGGAGAGAGAGTGTTGAGAATAGAATGAGTGGATGAAGGGGTAAGTTTTCAAATCGGATAGGGTTAAAACCAGAAGTGACGGAAGTTCCGTCACATACGACGGAAGTTCCGTCATGGTACGAGAGTACCGACGGAGGTTACAACTTCCGCTAGAGCTGATTTCGGAAAGTTCATAAGGATTGACGGAAGTTCCGACAGAGGTTACGGAAGTTCCGTGGAAGCTGGAAGGAGGAAGGTTGGGACTAGGGGTTGTGTTCTCTTGCGAGTAGCCAACAATCAATCAAATGTAACAATACTCACAAGAGGCACAACATGATCATATGACCAAAACCGAATGTTTACAATACATAAACACAAATCAATTTTTGCAAATTCTTTTATGAGATAGAAACAACAACAACCAAAAACACGAAGATGCGCAATGCTTCATTCCACGTTAGAAGAATCAAATATATTAAGTTCACTTCTAAGCTTGCATAATCTTTTCTCATCTAAGGGCTTGGTGAAGATATCGGCTAGTTGTTTATCGGTTCTCACATAGCTAATCTCAATATCCCCTTTGATTGAGTGATCTCTCAAGAAGTGGTGCCGGATGTCAATATGCTTAGTCCTATTGTGATCAACGGGGTTATATGCAATCATGATGGCACTCTTATTGTCTCATAGGAGAGGAACTTTGGTCAAAGAGTATCCAAAGTCCTTTAGAGTTTGTCACATCCATAAGAGTTGTGCATAACAACTACCGGCTGCAACATACTCCGCTTCGACTGTGGAAAGGGCAACGGAATTTTGTTTCTTGGATGACCATGACACAAGGGACCTACCCAAGAATTGGCAAGTCCTGGAGGTACTCTTTCTGTCTACCTTACATCCGGCGTAGTCGGCATCGGAATAGCCAACTAACTTGAACTTGGCGCCCTTAGGATACCACAACCCTATATTTGGAGTGTGAAGCAAATATCTCAAGATTCTTTTAACGGCCACGAAGTGGCTCTCTTTTGGAGCGGCTTGAAACCTTACACACATCCACACGCTAAGCATGATATCGGGCCTAGATGCACAAAGATAAAGCAAAGAGCCAATCATGGAGCGATATACCTTTTGGTGGACCGCCTTCCCATTCACATCCAATCCTAGATGACCATTTGTCTTCATTGGAGTCTTACTTGGCTTTGCCTTGTTCATGTCAAATTTCTTGAGGATGTCTTGGGTGTACTTGGTTTGGCTTATGAATGTTCCTTCTTCTAGTTGTTTGACTTCAAAACCTAGAAAGAACTTCAACTCCCCCATCATCTACATCTCAAATTTCCTAGTCCTAATCTTGGCAAACTCATCACAAAAAGATTGGTTAGTATAACCAAATATTATGTCATCGACATCTATTTGGCACACAAATAAATCACTTCCAACTTTTCTTGAGAAGAGGGTAGGATCGGCCTTGCCCATTAGGAAGCCCTTGTCGATGAGGTATCCCTTGAGGTGTTCATACCAAGCTCTTGGCGCTTGCTTGAGCCCATAGAGAGCTTTGTGAAGCTTGTACACGTGGTGAGGCTTCTTCGGATCTTCAAAACCCGGTGGTTGGTGCATGTAGACTTCTTGTATTGGACCGTTGAGGAATGTACTCTTCACATCCATTTGATATAGCTTGAAGCCATGATGTGTAGCATAGGCGAGCAATATATGAATTGACTCAAGCCTTGCTACCGGTGCATAAGTCTCCCCAAAGTCCAAGCCTTCACTTGTGAGTAGCCTTTTGCAACAAGTCTTGCTTTGTTCCTCACCACCACACCATGTTCATCTTGCTTGTTGCGGAACACCCACTTGGTTCCCACAACATTTTGCTTGGGTCGCTCCACCAATGACCACACCTTGTTTCTCTCAAAGTTGTTCAACTCTTCTTGCATGGCCACCACCTAATCCGAGTCTTGTAACGCTTGTTCCACCTTAAGAGGTTCCAAAGAGGAAACAAATGAGTAATGATGGTAAAAGGTAGCGACTCGAGATCTAGTGGTTACCCCTTTTTGAATATCACCAAGAATGTTATCAACGGGGTGATCTTTTTGTATGCTTTGGCGCACTTGGGGTTGTTGGGGCCTAGGTGCATCTTCTTCTTCTTATGGTTCGTCTTGTTGATCATCACCTCCACCATCTTGTTCTTGATCTTGGTTGTTGCCTTGATCTTGATCGTCACCATGATCTTGGCCACCACCTTGATCTTGTTCATTTTGTCGATCTTGTGGAGGATCTTGATCTCGACTTGAAGAAGATGGATCACCATGCACTTGAGTTGGGTCTTGTGGTCTTATTTCACCAATTGCCATATTCCTTATTACTTCACAAGGAGCTTCATCACCTACATCACTTGGATTAACTTGCTCTACTTGAGAGCCATTAGATTCATCAAATGTTACATCACGCGTGATCTCAACAATGCCGGTGACTTTGTTGAAAATCCGGTATGCATACACATTTGATCCGTATCCAAGCAAGAAAGCTTCATTGGTCTTTGGAGCAAACTTAGAAGAGTCGTTAAGAATAAAGCACTTGCTCCCAAATACACGGAAGTACGACACGTTAGGAACTTTACCGGTGAGAAGCTCATATGGTGTCTTTTTCAAAATCTTGTGAAGGTACAACCGGTTGGTTGCATGGCAAGCGGTGTTGATGGCTTCGGCCCAAAAGGTGTCGGGAGTCTTGTATTCATCAAGCATGGTTCTTGCCATTTCAATAAGTGTACGGTTCTTTCTCTCGACTACACCATTTTGTTATGGAGTGTATAGTGCCGAGAACTCATGCTTGATGCCTTCTTCATCTAGGTACTCCTCGACTTGTGCATTCTTGAACTCGGTGCCGTTGTCACTTCTAATCTTTTTGATCTTCACATCATATTCATTTTGTGCTCTTCTCAAGAAGCTCTTTAGAACACCTTGTGTCTCACTCTTATCCTTCAAAAAGAATAACCAAGTGAAATAGGAATAATCATCAACAATGACAAGGCCATACTTGTTACCGCCAATGTGTATGTATGTGACCGGTCCGAAGAGGTCCATGTGAAGCATCTCCAATGGTCTTGTCATCGTCACCATCGTCTTGGATGGATGGTTGACACACTTTGTCCTTCTCAAAAGCAACATCCTTTAGTCCAACGACGTGGCCGCCCTTTAGAAGCTTGTGAAGATTCCTCATCCCAACATGAGCTAGTCGGCGATGCCATAACCAACCCAATGTGGTTTTTGCTATCAAACAAGCACTTAGATTTGGACCCTCTTTGTTGGAGAAATCAACAATATAGATCTTATCCGCCAAGTACCCTTCGAACGCAATTGAGGAATCACTTTTCTAAAGACGGTCACGTCCTCATCGGTAAAGAGACAACTAAAGCCCATTCCACAATGTTGTGATACGGACATTAGATTGTACCATAAACCTTTCACATGAAACACATTACTAATTGAAAGGTCATGGGTGATTTGAATCCGACCACGACCCATTACCTTTCCTTGTTGATCATTTCCAAAAGATATGCTCCCACTTGGTAGATTGTCTTTGTCAAGTGTAGAGAACATCTTCTTCTCCCCGATCGTATGATTTGAGCACCCGCTATCAAGCACCCATATTGAACCGCCCAAGGAGTATTCCTACACATAATTAAGCACAAGATTTAGGCACCCAAACTTGCTTGGGTCCCTTAGCTTTAGAAATAACACTCTTGGGCACCCACACACAAGGATTCCACCTTGCATAGTGTGGCCCAATAAATCTTGCAACTACTCTCCCATGAGCACCATGGGTTAGCTCATATGTTGCATGATCTTACACATAGAAGGATACGGATGAGCTCTTTTTGTTGAGCTCTTGTGTTGTTTTCTCCTTCTTAATGTACTTGACTTGAGCAACTTGCTTTTGTTTGTTCATGTTGTTGCTCTTGTTGTTGTATTTCTTCTTGGGTTGCTCCTTGAACCCAATGCCTTTGTTGCCATTGAACTTCCTTTTCTCACTAACAATTTTCTTGGCTAGCTCAATTTGAGCCGCTCTCTCAAAATTCTTAACCTTGTTAGTGAGTTCCTTGATTGCCACCTTGTCGGTAGCAATGTTGTCAATGTCAACATCTTCACACCTAGCACATCCTTTGCTTGATGAGGCTTGTGTTGACTCGACCTTACTTTTATAGGTCAATGTGCTAACTTTGAGAGCTTCAAACTCTCCTTCCAACAACTTGTGATTCTCTTCAATAGAGTCACACTTTGTTTGAGTGGAGGTTGATGTCTAAGTTTAGCATTTGACTTGTTTACCTTTGTAAGGCATAAAGTCAACTCCTCATTCTTCTCTCTTTCTTGTTCAAGGAGTGCCTTCAACTCCTTGATTTCATCAAGCTTCTTAATAAGCATGTTTTCTTGCTTATACACCATCTCTTCACTCTCTTCAACCTTCTCTTGCATTATCCCTCATATTTTCACCATATCTTGCAAGGAGGGAACTAGCTCCTCCTCATCATCATTGTTAGAGGAATTGACAAGAGGTTTAGTTTGTACCTTGCTCTCTTTGGCCATGAAGCACTTGGGAGCGTCATCCTCATCGTCGGTGAGGTTGTTGAAGAGTGATGACTTGGCCGGTGTGAGGCCATAGGCAAGATTGGCAATGCCTCCTTCTTCATCTTTATCTTCTTCATCATCATCATCGGAGACATATTGTTGGTCAATATGAGCTTGACCCTTGTACGGTTTCTTGAAGTTCTTCTTCTTGATGAACTTCTCCTTCTTTTCTTCCTTGCCATTGAGTTGAGGACACTCCGCAATGAGGTGCCCCGGATCATGACAATGATAGCACTTCCGTGATGATCTTCTTGCTTTCGCTTTATCGAAGCTCTTCTTGGTAAAGCCATTGTTGATCATGAACTTGCCAAACTTCTTCACAAATAGAGCAAGCTCTTTATTGTCTTCCTCAATCTCAATTTGGTCAACTTCCACAACCTCCTTCTTTTTGGCCTTGAGTGCCACATCTTGCTTGCTTGTACTTTCATCTCCAATTAGCACACTCACCCTCTTTCCTTCATCATCACGGCTCTTGTGAGCAAGGATTCTTCCAATCACTTCATCCATGGAGAATCTCTCAAATCCTTCTTTTTCTTCAATGATGGTGCAAAGAGTGGAGTTCCACACTCTTAGTGACATTAGAAGCTTAAGATTCACTTCTTCTTCGATTACGTCATCTCCAAGTGACCTCCGCTCATTCACAATATCCAAGAGCCTATCATGTGTTTGTTGAGGCTCTTCACCTTTCTTCATGACAAAGAAGTTGAATTGATTCTTCAACACTTGCATCCTTGATTTCTTCACCACATCAACTCCCTCGTGGATGGCTATTAGTTTGTCCTTAGAGTACTCCTTCAACACTTGCATCCTTGGCATTTTCGAGTCGGGACACCTTAGAGTACTCTTTAGGACTCAAGGATGAGAGCATGGCCGACACGACTTGTGCATTGTGATGTATGTGGATGTTGTCCATGATGGTGTGATGCTCCTCATCCTCAATGACAAATCCTTTCTCAACAACTTTCCACACGGGTGGACCAATTGATAGCAAGTACATCTTCATCCTATGCTTGTACCAACTAAAATCCTTTCCACCAAACCAAGGTAGCCTTCCACTACCACCACCATTTACATTGGCCACATCATTATAGCTGAAGTTGTACCTCGTGTCCAACTTCCCTCCACTTGTGCCATCCTTGACAAATGGATTCAAATCCGGAATATTTGCAACGGTGTCTCATTTCTTGCTAGGATCATTGTCCAACTCGCCATGTTCCCCCGACATCTTTTCTTCTCATGCGGTTAAGCTCTTACCGAGAAGACCTGCTCCGATACCAATTGAAAGTTGCCTGGAGGAGGGGGGGTGAATAGGCAATACTAAATAATTCTTGAAAATCACAACACCAAACAAGCGATCAAACCAAACAGGACGGAACTTCCGTTCGCAGGGAACTTCCGTGGGTGACGGTGTTGACGCCGGTTTTTGACCAAGGGACCCATTGTCGGCGACTATAGGTCAAAAGAGGGCCGGTGGGCGAGAAGGCCGACGGCCGCTTGGGCGAGTAAAGGCGCGTCCCTCCCGGGAATCGTGCGCGGACGCCAACAGAAGAGCATAACATTGA
>JAUNZO010002119.1:0-38950 GCA_031894775.1 Chloris gayana
TCTTTCTTTGGATGCAACTACGAAATATATCTGAAGGTTTGCTTTTATTTATCTTTTCAGCAAATAAGGTCAGCTTCTTATTGGTTCACAATCTATATTAGCATAATAGATGTTTATGTTAGATGTATATGTATTATTATAGTTTCCCTTTTGTACAAGGGGTTTTGTGCATATTTACCCACATCTGTACATGTATATATTGTGGCCTAGTGCCCCCATATTGAATACAAGTGCTATTCAGCTTGATTCTCTCGGTCCTCCGTTGTCTCCTGCCAAATGTGAGTCCTGCCTGAGTCGGAAGAAGGCCCTGGAGCTTCGTCGCACGTATGACTTCTTGACTCGGCTTCGGGATGAGTTTGAGCAACACCGTGCTCAACTTCTTGCTCGTCACCCCTGTGTCTCTTTGCTGGAGGCCCTTGCTGAGATTCGTAATGAGGAGACTCATCTTCGTAATGGTGGTTTGCTACAGCCCTCATCGGTGCTAGCTGCTCGTTCTTCACCGTCTTCAGCTGCTTGTTTCTATGGTGCCTTCACCTACGGCGCCTTCGTCCGGGAGTCGAGGTGGTGGCGGTATTCTTCGGTGTGATCATTGTGGCAAGGAGGGCCATGTGGAGTCTTATTGTTTTCGGAAGAAGAGGGAGAAGGCTCGTGCTCGTCGGTCCTCTCGGGGTATTGCTAGCTCTAGTGCTGGAGTTGTGCACGGGAGTTCTGCTGGATTCGACACTCGGGATCTACTCGGGTTGCTTAGTCGCCTTGCCACCTCGTCGTCGACGGGAGCTGCTGGTACCGTGACTCGGTCCTCTGCACCTACGGGTTCTGCTGCTTGCTTCTCGGTCTTCCGGTTCGGGATCCCACTCTTCTTCGGGTACTTGCCCATTAATTCTTGACTCTGGTGCTTATTTTCACATGACTTTACATTGTGCTTCTCTGTCTTCTATGGTTTCTCCTTCTCGATCTTCTTTTGTTCACACCGCTGATGGATCTCCTCTTCCTGTTGTTGGGAAGGGCACTCTTTTAACCGACTCTTTTCTCCGATGTTTCTTGTGTACCGATCCGACCATGCAGCTTATGTCCGCTGGTCAACTTACGGATAATGACTGTCGTGTGATTCTTGATTCGACTTTTGCTATGTTCGGGATCGTTCCACGGGTCACCTGGTTGGCACCGGCCATCGGCGCCGTGATTCACGGCGTCTTTGGAAGCTTGATCGACTTCATCTTACTTCCGCTGCGTCCGCCGATCTTGTTGGCTCGGAGTCTGCTGCATCGGCGACTTCGACTTTTGCTCGGTGGCATCATCGGTGTGGCTCTCGTTTGTCCACTATGATTCGTCGTGATCTTTTAGGGTCTGTTTTAGGTCATGAGTCTTTACATCGGTGTCGGGGTTGTAGATTAGGCAAACGGATACAACTTCCCTATCATTCTAGTGAGTCGGTGTACGAGCGTCCTTTTGATCTTGTTCATTCGGATGTATGGGGTCCAGCTCCTTTTGTTTCCACGGGAGTGCATCGATATTATATACTATTTATAGATGACTTTTCTCGTCACACATGGATTTATTTTATGAAACATCGTAGTGAGGTTTTATCTATCTATAATACTTTTATTGCTATGATTCGCACTCATTTTGACACGTCCATTCGTGTTTTTCGTGCTGACTCTGCTGGAGAGTATCTTTCCGGCGCTCTTCGTCGGGTTCTCTCCGAACATGGCACTCTTGCTCGGTTTTCATGTCCTGGCGCTCATGCTCAAAATGGTGTCCACGAGCGCAAGCATCGCCATCTCCTTGAGACTCGCTCGTGCTCTTATGCTCGCTTCTTGTGTCCCTCCTCATTTTTGGGCCGAGGTTGTCTCTACTGCCAACTATTTGGTTAATATTCAGCCTTCATCGGCTCTTCATGGCGGGGTTCCTTATGAGCGTCCGTGTTGCAAATTGCCGGATTACACCAACCTTCGTCTTTTTGGTTGTGTGTGTTATGTGCTTCTTCCTCCTCGCGAGCGCACTAAGTTGAATGCTCGATCCGTCGAGTGTGTCTTTCTAGGCTACGGTGCTTGAGCATGAGGGTTATCGTTGTTGGTATCCGGTTGGTCGTCGCATGCGTGTTTCTCGTGATGTTGTTTTTGACGAGTCACGTCCTTACTATCCTCGTCCATCTTTAGATACTTCTTTTGCGTCTTTAGTTGACCCACTTTCCTTCTTGACTTTGCTTGATGCCTCGATTATTAGTACTCGTGTGGTGCCTTCCTCTCTCGGCACCGGTGCCTTCTCATGTGGTGCCTTCTTCACCGGTGTCTTCTTCTAGTGAGTCTTCTTCGAGTCCTTCTATGGCTCCGGACTATTCCGTGAAGCCGCCGGTGATACGGAGTTTATACCCGACGTGTTCCTCGGTCTTCTGCCGAGCCCTCTTCTCCCGATGTGTCATTACCCTCCGATGAGCCTTCTTCTTCCGTTGAGCCATCTTTTCCTGATGCATCTTCCTCTCGAGGATTCTTCGCCCGAGCAGCAGCTTCTTCGACGTGGTGGTCGTATTCGTCGTCCTCCGACTTTTATTCTCCTTCGGCCTTTTCTACTACGGTTCTTTCGAACCCGCCTCTTATCGTGATGTTGTTTCTCATCGGGAATGGCAGCATGCTATGGCTGAGGAGATTGCTGTTCTTGAGCGTGCCGGCATGTGGGACCTCGTTCCTCTTCCCGCACGTGTCCGACCTATTACCCGTAAATGGGTTTATAAGGTCAAGACCCGCTCCGATGGTTCTCTTGAGAGCTATAAAGCTCGTCTTGTTGCTCGCGGTTTTCGGTAGGAGTATGGTCGTGACTATGATGAGACTTTTGCACCTATCGCTCATATGACTACCGTCCGCACTCTTCCGGCTGTTGCCTTTGTTCGTGCGTGGTCCATCTCTCGGCTTGATGTCAAAATGCCTTTCTTAATGGTGAGTTGCGCGAGGAGGTGTATATGCGTCCACCACCCGGGTATTTTGTTCCCGAGGGCATGGTCCGTCGTCTTCGTCGCTCACTTTATGGCCTTAAACAAGCTCCTCGTGCTTGGTTTCAGCGTTTTGCTTACGTGGTCACTCGTTGCTGGTTTTTCGCCGAGCAATCATGATCCAACGTTTTTTTTCACACTTCGATCGAGGTCGGACTTTTCTCCTTCTTTATGTTGATGATATGATCATTACGGGAGATGATTATGAGTATATAGGGTTTGTAAAGGCGCGTCTTAGTGAGCAATTTCTCATATCCGATCTTGGTCCTCTCCGTTACTTCCTTGGGATTGAGATTTCCTCTACACTCGAGGGATTCTATTTGTCTAAAGAAAAGTACATCCATGACCTTCTTGATCGTGCTTCTCTCATCGATACTCATACGGTTGAGACTCCTATGGAGCTCAATGTTCGTCTTCGTGCTATCGATTGGTGAGTCTCTCTCCGATCCTACTCGCTATCGTCATATTGTGGGGAGTCTTGTTTATCTTGGTGTGACTCGTCCCGATATTTCGCATTACTGTGCATATTCTAAGTCGGTTTGTTTCAGCTCCCACCCGACTTCATTACACTCACCGCTCCGTGTTCTACGTTATCTTCGTGGGACTATATCTCGTTGTTTGTTCTTTTCACGCTCTAGCTCTTTACGACTTCAGGGCTATTGTGATGCTACCGGGCTAGTGATCCCTCCGGTTGTCGTTCTCTTTCTGCTTTTTGTGTGTTTCTTGGTGGTTCTCTTATTTCTTGGAAGACTAAGAAGCGGACAACGGTTTCTCGTTCGAGTGCGAGAGGCTGAGTTGCGTGCTATGGCTCTTGTGACAGCGAGAGGTTACATGGTTACGGTGGTTGCTTGAGGATTTTGGCGTTTCGTTTCTCGGCCGACTCCACTTTTCTCCGACGAGTACATGTGCTATCAGCATGGCTCGTGACCCGGTGAAGCATGAACTCGGTAAGCATGTTGGGGTTGATGCTTTTTATACACGAGCACAGGTTTAGGATGGTATAGTTGCTCCTCAGTATGTGCCTTCGAGAGATTCAGTTGGCTGATTTGTTTACCAAGGCACGGACTAGCAACAGACACATGTTTTATCTCTCCAAACTCGGTGTTCTTGATCCACCCCGAGTTTGAGGGGGTGTTAGATGTATATGTATTATTATAGTTTCCCTTTTGTATAAGGGGTTTTGTGCATATTTACCCACATCTGTACATGTATATATTGTGGCCTAGTGCCCCCATATTGAATACAAGTGCTATTCATGACAGTTTAGTCGGTAGAAGAAATCTCTCTTATTTCTCTCCACTTAAGAAGTTAAGGTACCATATATAATTGGCACATATTCTCGAAAAAAAGAAAACAAAAGAGATATAATTGGCATATGACTAACATGTTATATCATGATGGATGTTTATGACAAGAACATGGTCCATATTATTATTGCAATGTGAATTATAAGATCAGAAGCACAAGTTAAACAGATACAAAGGAAGTAAACACGCACAATCCTAATAAGTTAAACAAAGCAAGTGACTAACAGGAGGACCAAGCTCTGGAGGTATAATAATTCTTCTCTTGCCACCTGGTTTCATGTCCCTTATTCCTTCTTCAAAACCTGTAATATCAATGTCTCAAATGAGTTGTTATCATTTACAACTCCCCATCTAAACAAATTAATCGAAGTAACAAAAATATGGCTATGCAAAAGCAAGATCCTGCCAAGTACTTAGATTTAGATAGTGCTTGGTAGTCACAGTCTCACATAGATTCAAGAAAGCAAAGTGCACGTAAAGATTACTGAGGCCACAAATACTTTCCTGGAACTAGCGTTTTGTTCCCTAACCGAATTTTGGCAGGCGAACCCTGAATATAGGTGCTGTCTATCCTTCGTCCTGCTTCATTGTATCCCACGTAGTGAAATATAATCTGCCGTTCAACTGAAGGAAGTAAGTATTGTGGAAATAGAAAGATGTGCTAGCAAAAATAAGAAAAAGAGCCAAGCTACACTAGTCACACATTTACAGCCACTTAAAACTCTTTTCTCAGTCCTGATAGTGACTGAAAAGTATAAATATGCATCTGAAACAGAATTATCTCAGATCGTTCATTAGCAGCATTATAATGGAGAAATAATCAACAAAGCAATCATAATAAATTGCAGAACCGTTTAAGAGGACCAAAATGAGATTTATCTGTCACACGTCTTAAACATACCACAGTAAATACCCGGCAAACAAATAACTTTATTGACCGCAAAACACTTGGATTATATTGATCAAACACATGAATAATTTGCAATGCCGTGAAGGAAGAACCTGCTGACCATCCTTTGGAGAGTTGCCAGTACCAACTTTAATGTCCTCATACATCAGTCCAGAGTCCCGCGTAATGTAGCTGTCAGATGTAACCACTTTGACCTGAAAACCTAAATAGCATTCCAATGCCCTAAGGTTAGCACCTAGCTTAACTTTGAATTCTGTGCAGATAGGTGGTGAAAATCTTAACATGTTTAGAGGTGTTAAATAGGTCGTCTTCTGACACTGTATTACATGTTAGCTGCCTTCTCACCTTCTCTGATGAAGTTTGGAAAATCGTCAGGGGCACGGTTAGCTGCCTGAATCTTCTTATTCTGTTCAAGGAGACGCCTTTCGTCGTAAGGGTTCATGCTTTTAGTCTTCCCACTGGCTGAGAACGCGACTGACAGTGTGGGCGAAGCCAGCAGAAAAGCAAGGGCTGCTCTTCTCTTGATCATCCGCTCCATCTCACCACCAAAGACACTGGTGTTTGCATAACAATGGTCTTAGGACATCATTTTACATTGAAACAGTAACATACCTTGACAAAAACAGAGCAGCTCAATGCTCAAAGGCAGTTTTTTTACACAAATTTGAAGCGGTTTGCCTATTAAAAGCACTTTACTTTATACCAAACAAGTAGGCAACTAGGCAGTAGCATGCCACGAGCAAGCATTTCCCATGGCTAAACGGTGCTTACCATACTATTCTTCTCTGTCCCTTGTGTCTAGGGCCTTCCAACGCCGGCCTGTATGGCGCAGCCAGCCCTGCAAGAATCGCGAGACAAAATTCTGCTATCAGACTTGGGCGGTTAAATGATAAATGAACCTGCAAAACAAGACGACGAGCATCCAGGCAATCAATGTCGGGAGGAGGAGGAGGAGGCCCTACTGTTGCAGGAGAGGAAGGAGCGGGAAGAGGGCATGAGCTCCATCTCGCCCCCACTGCCGCGCTTCGCCTGCCTTCCTCACCTGTTCGCACAGAGCGGAGGGGATAAGCTGCTGATCGGTGGGTTTGGGTTTTAGGTTCCTCTCCTGTGCGTCACCCGAACTGGACGCCGTCCAGTCCATCCTCGGTGCACGGGCCGAGGTGGACCGCGCCCAGCCGCGGGACGAAGGTGCGGACAAGTGGCCACGAGGGCCCACGTGTCGGTGACAGGCGCCCACGCGCCGCTAGGGCCACTGCAGCTGGACCCCTCTCAGTCTCAGCTGCTCACCAGGGACGAGAGGCGAGAGCCATTGCCATCATCTCTCTCCGCCTCCGCCCACAGCCGCCGAGAGAGGCTTTCGGAGCGGTGAGGAAGCAGAGACCATGTCGCGGTGGCGAGCTGCCGCGTCCCGCATCTCCTCCGTCGCGGCCACCGCCGCGGCGGAGTCCCGAATCTTCCCCGGGCCTCCTCGAACGCCCCGTCGCTGCCTCCGCCTCCCCGAACCCTCTCCAGGTCCTTCGCCAAGTCTGCCGCCGCCACGGCCACGTCAACCAGCTCGACCGCCTCCTCCTCCCCCTCCAACGCTGCCGCTGGACCGAGGCCAGAGGTATCACTGCTCTCCCATCGCTGTGACCAGCCATTTTCATAAGTACTTGGATTTAGGTGTCCCTCTAGCCGTACTGATCTGGTTAATCACACGGGGTATATGAGGTTGCTTGTTCCGATGGGGCTATATGAATTGATTCTGTCATTTTGAGATGCGTTGTTGCATTTCGTGTTAGTAGCAACTAGGTTAGCTGTTTGTAATTGTGGTTCTATGAGGAATAGGTTGGCTCCTAGATGCATATGGCTGTATTTTTGCACTGTATCAGTTTGTGTTAATTTCCTTCCTTCTGAGGTGGTTAGTGACTTTTGATCCGGTGTTGTGGAATTTGGTTTAAGACACAAATCAGGGCTATTTGGTACTAACTAGAAAACCTGTGCTGTCCTGGTAATGTGGAGACAGTGGACTCATTGGAAGCATGTGTAATTTCCAATCTATTGTCTCCTCCTGAATTGATATGTGGCTTGCCCTCTTTCATTCTGCAATTTGATTCATATAATTAGATCAGTTGTTTGTGGAATTGTCTCATTTGGTGAACAGAGATGATTGTGTCATGTGCAACTTTTACATCACTAGAGCCCCTTTCATGGACCATTTTGTTATTTACTAACTACTAAATCATGCTAAACGGGGAAAGAATGTGTTATGCATTACCATGGGCTTTAAGGTCATAGGGTTACTTATGTCATTACTTCCCCCTTTTTTTAATGTTCGTGAACATTGTTATTCTACCTGCCATCGTTACATTATTGAATCTCTTTGTAACATCCTGGGCCAGGGTTTAATAGGATTGATAGAATACTCATGTCAACAAGTTGCAACTTCTTTTCCGGAAGCTCATCTCTAAAGAACTCTAAGGTTAAGCGTGCTTGGCTTGGAGCAATTTAGGGATGGGTGACCGACCAGGAAGTGATTCCCGGGTGTGCATGAGTGAGGACAAAGTACGCAGAAAAGACTACTGTTGGTCTGTGGGGACATCTTGAGGGTCTATTAAGCTGCCAGGTGTAAGCGGGCTCGGTCCGGAGTGGCGGGACGTTACACTCTTTAAGTTACGTGCATAGGTAGTTTACATGTTTTTGAAGCTTATTGCGACATTTAAGGTTGAAATTTCTTTAGAGATAACAATACTAAGGATATGGAAGGAATACTTAGAATTTAATACTTCCATGGACATTATCACATTCGAATGGACATCATTGCTACTTATTGCTCCTCTTAGATGTGTCTGAATATCTTAGTCTGCAAAGTTTTTAAGTTTCAATCTGTGTTAAGTGGTTATATGTTTAACTCTCATAGTTGCAACGTTAGACGTTAACTTGCTCTTTCACAGGTCAGGTTGAATTCTATGTTCCTGTCCAAGCCCTGTTCATTGGCATTGCCGCCTGACTCACCTCTTAGGGCAGAAGATCCGCACTATGAGGGCATCAAACGTTTCTTGCTCACACTGTTGCTGTTCTACAGTAAACAAAGCAAGTCCATCAGAGGAGCAAATGTTGTTTATGATCGAATCACTTCTCAAGTTGACTCACCTGCTATCTATGATGGTACATCATCTTGCTTCTAGGCAAACTTGTTTCTTCTTCTGGTCTTATTATGTTCGGTATTTATTGTACATTTTGCATTAATACTTGTTTCTCTGTCTATCATTCTGCTCTCTCCTAAAATAATATTCACATTTCAATAGTAATTGATTCAGTTTATAAGGAAAACATGCTTGTAGTGTCCAAACTTGATCCAGCATTCCTGACATGCTAAGTCCTTGGTAGCCACACAGATATATAACTGTGCCTTCTTGGCTGCTCATCTGAAATTCAATTGTTGTTCCTGACTAACTCTGAAGTGCTTAGGAGTCATAGAGATGCACAACTGTTCATTCTGGACCAGGAAGCATAAGTTAATGGCTGTTCCTCTTGGAAATCTAGTACCTTCATTGGGTCACTAGCGAAAGCCATGCAGTTCCTTCTTAAATATAGTTTTATATCTTCATTTGGTGATGTGATATTCCCTGCTCATGTATACAAGTCACTGTAAAATATAGTGAAATCAAATTAGATGCTTTCATACTGTTCCATGCCATAGCCTGTGGGTGCTGCAGCCAATGTACTTCAGAATTCTCAACTTGATTCGTTAATTAGAGAATGAGTAAAATATCTTGCCCATAAATTATTATTGTAAGAGGATTAGTGATCTTTAATTATCGGATCAAAATATATTAATATGGATAATCTTTCATGTTCCTTTGACAGTGTTTCAGTTGGAAAAAACATTCAAAACTACATTTTCATTGCTTGTTCTCCATATGTGGCTTGTTCTACGCCGCTTGAAGGAAGAAGGAAAGGATGGTGTTAAATTTGGACAATACATCTATGAAATGTACAATCATGATGTAGAACTCAGAGTTTCTAAAGCTGGGGTAAGATGTTCCTATTCTGAAAGAGAAACTGTTGTACAAGATTTATTTATATGCAATTATGCATTGCTGTCACCTATCTCTTGTTGAATTGTATTTATACGTTTAAGTAGAAATTTCTGTGCTTGGAATGTCAAATTAATTGGTTTAGCCACAAGAAACTATGGATTAAGTGTTGTTTTGTTTGCTCATCAATTGAAAAAATGATCTGGTACAGTCGTCGGATTATCTTAATTAATATGCTTCATTTGGCTATGCCATGCATGATGTCTGTTGTTGTTTTTTTCCCCTCAAAGTTGGGATATGGCCATCACTTCAGTTCCCTCTCGTGTTTATGTGGCCATCAATTTCTTGTTAGTGTTAAATCCATGGTTGACCTACCAAACGAAAGTGTTAAATCCACAGCAGCTTGTTAGTGTTAATTTCTTGTCATGATTTTGCAAGTTCACAACAAAAGCTAGACCTTTCTCTCACCTCTTGTTAAGTATTGATTACTTCAGTAATCAATGCTTGTTAAACTGCCTTTTTTTTGTAATGAGACACAATATGACACAGAATCTCTGTTGTTTGATCGTGCTTTCTTTTTCCTTTCCATGGTTGAAATCTGATGGTTCTTTTGTGCATGTACCTAACACACTAGTTCCATTACAGGTTAACTTGCTATTGATAAAATGGATGAAAGAGCTAGAGAAGATATTCTATGGTAACATTGTGAAATATGATGCTGCAATAAGCCCAGAAGCTCGTCAGGATGATCTTGTAAATGTCATCTGGAGGTAGTTGTTTTGTTATATTCTTCTCCAGGTCTCTGGCAGACAACCCAGTAGATTTATTTTAAGGGCTAAATTTAATAGGGAAATTGATTGGTGACAACACCTAAGTTTTTGGTAGGGTCCACCTGAACTTTTGGAACCTCAGATGTCATATGTTCTAATCACTGGGTTGATGATCATGCTTGTGTTTTCCCCCTGTTGTCCAAGTGAGATGTGCAAATGCTGAAATTCCTAGTTTTGCAGTCACTTAGAATAGGGTGTTGTACTTTTTTTTTGGAATTAACACCATAGTTTTTACTTACATGCTAGAAATCTGAAGTACTACTTTTCGTTGTTTTGTCCTTGAGTTTTACAGTAATTATGTGCTGGCTTGTAGCAGCCATTCTTTCACTGCAGTATTCTCCTGACATTATATGTGATGGGACATCTATTGAATTTAGGAATATCTATGCTGAGGAAGGTGCAGAGGCTATTGATGCGGCTGCTACACCTGCTGTCCAGGCAAGTTCCTTTCTTGATGGAGACTAATTTGTATTACAACAGTAGGTCATGACTTTATTATATTTCACAATCCTAAAAACTAGTTCTATCATATCTCAGGCATTGGCAAGATATACTCGAAGGGAGGCAACTTGTCTGTCATTGACTGGTTAGATTTTCTGTAACTCTTGTCATATTAAATCATAGATTACTATCTTCTGATGTTTGAACTCATCAAATGCTTATCTTCACGTGGATTCCAGACAAAGATGCTATGTTCTCTGGAAACTTCAAATTTACATCCCTGTTACCAACCACTCCCAGCCCCAAGAAGCCTGCGCGATGAACTGAATTGGTTGTTATGAAGATTGGTAAACTACCGGACAATGAACATCACTCTTCCTCATTACAAATAACAGGAATTTCCCAGTCCCATTTTATCCTAGAATCTTAATTATTCTGCCATTTTGGATGCATACTTTATTCTAGCTAGCTAGCTCCTTTTCGTAGTCGGATGCAGTGCAAATGATCCATTGCTTTGTCCTCCCATGGTGGAGTGTTTTTGTTCTTTCTGATGGGAAGACCTTTTATTGACTCATTGGGATCCCATGACTTGTGGAAAGAATGCTTTCAATGAATGTGACAATCTGTACTGCGTTTGGAGATCATGATCACTTGGATTACGGGAAAATCAGACTTATTCAGAATATGCACTTGATGCTCAGAAACCTTTTGTGCTGACCCATGTCGTTTTTTTTTTATAATTTGAGTTGACTATTTAACTGTCTGATTCTTTAATACGGGAAAAAGTTCACGCACAATATGGTCTGATACCTGATCTAACCATCTGATGAAACTTTTTTTTTACTCAAGAAGATAATACTCGATAAAAAGCTCTTCATTGGACCGTACTGGTATTTGTGGCACTAACCTTTTCTTGTTTGAAACAGTTTGTGCCATGTTACACGACTGCTTGTACTGGAAAAAAATTATATGCCATGTTACATATTCGACGAATAGAAACTGTAGATGCTGAGTTCGGCAATAGAAACTGTAGAACAGTGCCCAGTGAGTCAGTGACTCAAAATTCAAATAGTTTGCCTGGTACTCTTTCCTGTTTTTGAAGTCTGCTTGGTAGTATAGTAGACAAGCTCACGTACACTCGCCGCCGGTAAATTCAGCTACGATTGTAAGTACTGCTCGTCGGAATACCATTGGGGTACCATTGGCCGCGGGAAAGCCGGGTCCAGTTTGAGGCTATGAGCCTGGCACGCACACGGGTGGTGGAAAAGGCGATAACCAACTCAATTAATTTTGAAAATAAAACAATTTGTGTTGACAATTTGGTCTTGTCAACAATTTATTATAACAACCATTGTTAAGAGTTGAGACCGAGAAAAAGAGGAAATATTCATGAGCCAATTCCTTCTAAACCATCAAAAGTTATAGAGTTCCCTTATGAACCATAAAAAATTACAAGTTCCCTTCTCAACCATCGGTTTAGATTTTTCTATCCTTTACATGTCACTTTCATTACTTAGTACATTAAACATCATGGTTAATCCCTTTCCAAACATCTATTTTTCACTTAATGATTATTTTATTATTGGTTACCGATCATTATCCCAACTTAACTTATTCTCAATAACATTTTATATTTTTTCTCCAATTTCTAAAGCCTATTTGTACATCCAAAAAAATCCCAAAAATGTACTAGAAATTATGCAAAATTGATGTTTTCACATCTAATTCACCTCTGAACTATTTGTTTCACTTGAATGTCAAACTGATGATTTCCACCATCACATAACATTTGTTTAACATGTACTAAGTAATAAAAGTGGTTTGTAAGGATAAAAAAAATCTAAATGGATGATTGAGAAGGGAACTTCTAATTTTTGATAGTTCATAAGGGAACTCCATAGCTTTTGATGGTTGAGAAGGAATTTGCTCAATATTCATTACATACAATATATCATCCAACGATTAATCCAATGTGCTAATATGTTTTAAAAAACACAGTACAAAGAGGTCCGCACTTTTGAAGACAGCTTCTCTCTCTCGAATGGCAAACTTATATGAACAACTGGACATGCTACTATTCTACCACTGACAAATGGGTCTGGCCAAAACAACTAGACAAATGGGCCCAAATGAAAGTTCGCATTCTAGGTACTCCTTCCATCGAAAAATGTAAGGATTTATTGACTTATAGATTTTACGTTTGACCATTCGTCTTATTTAAAATATATGTATAAATATAAAAATAAAGAAGTTATACTACTTGACATATATGTTGAAATACAATAAATTATAAAAAAGTAAACAAAAAATTATATTTTTTTAATAAGACGAGTGGTCAAACGTGATGCGAGTAAAGTCGACAAATGCTTACATTTCGGACAGAGGTAGTAATAGCGTGTACATGTCTAGCTGATAATTGGAAAGTGCATCCAACTTTGTTTAGAAAAGATGAGCTCCCGGCACAATGGTATGTGCATGTGCGTTCACGTTAACAGGGAAAAGGTCTATGGTTACTATCGGTGTAGGGGATCGGGGGTCCCCTAACCGCGCGTGGGCTGCTTTCGGCCCACGAACGAAGACGAAGGCCGCAGGGCGACGAAGCCCACGAAGCCACGAAGTCCACGAGTCCCGCGAAAGCCGGAGGAGCGGGAGCGCCGGGGGAGAACGAAGCTTCGCGGTAGTTTCCTCCGGCGCCCGACCACCCGGAATTAATGCGGCACTCGAGTGCTCGTGGCGACGACGCAGCCCGACAAGACGTGCGCGCGTCTTCCCGTGCGCCGCGTCTCGGGAAGCCGCGCGGTTACGGTGCCGGGAGGGCTCTCGACCAACGGAGTGAAAGAGATTCGGAACGCGTACCGAGGAAAGGAGACCGCAACGGATTTAGTCGGGATCGTGTCGGGATATCTCAGAAAGACCGGACCCCCACCGGGTGTCCGGGTACCCCCGGTACTTGTACAGGTGCTCTTCTCCTTATCCTATAAAAGGAGAGAGACGCCGATGTAAAGGGGGACATCCGAAAAATACACACGCATTGGCGGGACGTAGGGTATTACGCACCCGGTGCGGCCCGAACCTCGGATAACTCCCCGTGTTCTTACTCACTCGAATCATCGACACTAACGTGCGAGCGAATCCGTTCTTCCCCGAGCCTATCCCAAGGGAGCCTTGACAGGCCCCCATTTGGAGGTGTACTCACACACCGACATTTGGCGCGCCGGTAGGGGGAGAAATCGTAGATTTCGCTTCGCGCCGTGAAACTCCCACGCAACCATGCAGAGATCTTCGAGCACGCCGCGGACGGAGGATAGCTTCTCCAGCCGAGGCGTCCACAGGGCCGGACGTGCAGCGGAGGACCGGCGCGGCGCCGACCGCCACGTCCAAGCCGTCACGCCGCTCGCGTCCGAGCGTGCCATCGCGCGTCGCCTCTTCCAGGAAGAAGGGGGGACGACCCCCGAGCGCCGTAAAGACCATGCTCAACAACCCGCCGGCGGGATCGGCGGGGGAGAGCAAGCAAGGGAGTGGCTCACCGGAGTAGGTAAGCTCCCGGATACGGCGCAGGCCAAGCGCCGAGCGGGACCGTCACGCCAGCCGCAGCAGCCACCGACCGACAACAATCGCCGCGCCAACCGCGCCAAGGACGCGCGCCCACCGGCGGCTTCGCTCTCCGTCCACTCCCCGCGAGCGCGGGGGCACCGTGACCTGCGCAACGACCTCAACGGACGTCGCCGCGAGAGGGAGGACGCACGCGTCGAGCATCGAGCGCTCGCGCGAGCGGGGACGCGAGCGTGAGCGCACCTCCGCCCACAACCTCGACGGCCCGAAGCGGAGACGTCTCCGCAGCGCCACCCCAAGCGCAAGAGAAAGGAGCTCGATCCCTCGTTCCTCGGGGCTGCGCGGCCCTCTCAAAGCGCCCGCGCGACGTCACGTGGCCCGGCAAGTTCCGCCCGGACCTGCCGTAGAAGGTACGACGGCACCGCTCCCCCCGACGAGTTCTTACAGATCTACTCCACCGCCGTCAAGGCCGCCGGTGGCTCGGAGGACATCATGGCCAACTACTTCCACCCGGCTCTCAAGGACTCGGCTCGGTCATGGTTCATGAACCCGGCGCCGGAGTCTATCGGCTCCTGGAAGAGCCTCGTGCCGGAGTTCATGGCCAACTTCCAAGGAACGGCGAAACGGCCGGAAGCCGGATCGACCCGGACCGCATCGTCCGTAAGCCGGGCGAGACGCCGCGAGCGTTCATGCAACGCTTCGCCAAGTCCGCAACACCATCCCGCGCATCGACCCCTCCCGGGTGCTCTCCGCCTTCGCCACGGCGTCCGAGACAAGGATATCCCGGGCGAACTGGGCGTACACCGGCCGGAGACGGTCACGGACCTCTTCCAGCTGGCCGACGGATGCGCCCGTCGCCAGGAAGCCCAAGCGTGGCACGACCCGCCGGCAAAGTCCAACCCGGGTACCTCCTCTCCCAAGTCCGGAGGCACCCTCTCCAAGAAGCGGAAGAAGAACCTCGCGCGCAAGCGTAAGGCGGAAGAAGTGGCCGCGGCCGGAGGCCCGTCCCCCGTGGGGCGCGGCGCCCGCCTCCCGCGGGTACTAGCAAGTCGCCGCCTAAATCCCCGGGGACCTTCGCGTGCTACTTCCACCGCACCAACGACCACGACCAGTCGGAATGCCGCTACATCCAGGCGAGCATCAAACGGCGCGACGAGCGGAGGGCGGCCAAGAAGGAGAAGGAGGAGGAGAAAGAGGAAGTCGAGGCGTACCAAAGCGCGGACGACTCCATCGCCGTGATCAGCGGAGGCTCCTCGAGCTTCGCGTCCAAAGGCGAGGCCAAGCGTTTCCGCCGCGAGGTCCTCGCAATCACCGAGGGCAAGGCCGCGGCTCCCCGTCGAAGTGGGCGGATGTTCCCATCACCTTCGACAAGAGCGACATGGTGGGCCCGGACAACACCAAGGGGAAGATCCCCCGGTCGTGTCGCCCACCATCCGTAACAAGAAGGTGGGGCGCACCCTCATCGACGGAGGCGCGAGCCTCAACCTCATCACCCCGAAAGTCTACGACTCCTCGCAGTGGGTGCGTGCCGAGCTGCAGCCCTCGCGCCCTTTCGTCGGCGTGCTCCCGGTAGCTCCCGCCCTTGGGTAGGATTGAGCTCCCGGTCACCTTCGGCACCCGGGACAATTTCCGCACGGAGAAGCTCCTCTTCGACGTCGCAGACATCGGCCTCCCCTACAACGCCATCATTGGGAGACCCGGCATCAACCAGCTCATGGCTATCCCGCATCACGCATTCCTCACGCTCGAAGATGCCGGCCCGAAGGGTGTCATCGTGGAGAGGGCGGATGCTGTCAAAGCGATGGCTTGCCTCGAGGACATCTTGGCGGCCGAAATGGCAGTAGAGGAGGACACCGGCATGAAGAGAGCGCGACACCCGGAGAAGCCCGCTGCGCAATCCGGCCCCAAGCGGGCAAAGCTTTCGGCTCCCGGAGAGGTATCTACCAAGAAGATCTCACTCGGGGGCTCGGAAGACAAGACCACCACCATCGGTGGTGACCTCGACCCGAAATAGGAACTCGCGCTCATCACCTTCCTCCGAGCAAACAGCGACATCTTTGCCTCGGCATCCTTCGGACATGCCGGCATACCCGGGAGGGTGATTGAGCACCAACTCAAGGTCGACCCCGCCGCAAGACCCGTGAAGCAGCGGGCGAGGCGCCAAGCCCCCGAGCGCGAGGACTTCATCCGGGCCGAAGTCAAGAGGCTACCGGAGGCCAAGTTCATCCGGGAAGTCACGCACCCGACGTGGCTCGCCAACCCGGTGGTCGTGCCCAAGAACAACGGCAAGATGCGGATGTGCGTGGACTACACCGACTTGAACAAAGCCTCGCCCGAAGGACCCGTTCCCGCTGCCCCGGATAGACTCCGTAGTAGACTCCACCGCCAGGCTGCGACCTGCTTTGCATGTTAGATGCGTACTCCGGTACCACCAAATCTGTATGGCTAGGGAGGACGAGGAGAAGATCGCTTTCATGACTCCCGCAGGGAGCTTTTGCTACGTGAGCATGCCTTTCGGTCTCAAAACGCAGGCCCCACGTTCCAACGAGCCATGCGCCTAACTCCGGACTCGCAAATCGGGCGGAACGTGGAGGCATACGTGGACGACTTGGTCATTAAGAGCCGCAAGGCACCGTCTCTCCTGTTCGACTTAGAGGAGACCTTCTCCAACTTGCGCCGTAACCGGGTGAAGCTCAACCCGAGAAGTGTGTCTTCGGTGTACCAGCAGGGAAGCTACTCGGCTTCCCGGTCTCGCACCGCGGCATCGAAGCAAACCCCGAGAAGATCCGGCCATCGAAGAAATCCGCCCCCAAGGCGGCTCAAGGACGTGCAGCGCTCGGCCGGGAGCATGGCGGCCCTTGGCCGATTCATTTCACGCCTAGGCGAACGCGCTCTCCCGCTGTTCAAGCCGATGAAGAGGACGGACAAGTTCGAGTGGACCCGGAAGCCGATGAAGCTTTGCAAAACCTCAAGCGCTACCCGTCCTCTCGCGCCCGTCCTAGTCGCCCGGAACCGGGTGAACCGCTGCTCCCGTACATAGCGGCTAACCCGCAAGTGGTCGGCGCGGCTCGGTGGTCGAGCGGCCGGAGCAAGCACCTCTCGGTTCTCGGCGAACCGGCAAGCGCGGGTGCTTTGACGACTCGAAGGCGGCGGGCCGAGCAGACCCGGGCTCCGCCCGCAACCAGCTCGCAGGCGCTAGAGCACCCGGGGCTACCGACGCCCTCGCTCACGACATGGCGCGCGACGCGGCTGCTCCGGCCTGCCCGGTGGGGCACCCGGGGTGGTCCCCAACGCAACGACCCTCGCGGGCGGCGTGGCTCCCCGCCTTCACCCGGGCTCCGGCTCCGACCTCGTCGCACGATTTGGGCGAAGCGGGGACCACGACCGGAAAGACAAGGATGGACGCGTTGATCCCACCCCACCCGGGGCTCCGGCTCCGACCACGTCTCACATTGTGGGCGGGGCGGGATCCGCTCCAGCTGCCCTCGACGGCAAGCATCGCGTCACCATCGCACCACCCGGGGCTCCGGCCCCGTCTCCCACGACGAGCGAGAGCGACCTCGCTCGAATCCGGATCTCGCACCCGGCGCATTCAACGCCCGGTGTACTTCATCGCCGAAGTTCTGCGGGATGCCAAGACACGGTACCCACAGCACTCGAAGATGCTCTACACAGTACTCATCGCGTCCCGAAAGTTACGGCACTACTTTCAAGGCCATCCCGTCCGGGTGGTAACTACGGCACCGCCGGAGACCATACTCGCGCAACAGGGAAGCGACCGGGCGAGTGGCCAAGTGGGCCGTGGAGTTGGGGGAGTTCGACTTGTCCTTCCTCAAGCACACACATCATCAAGAGCCGGCTCTAGCCGAGTTCATCGCCGAGTGGACGCCCACCCCGCAGATCGAGCGGGAAGAGCTTAGCACCCGGTGCAGCAGTACGATGCGCCCGGCGACTACCGGACGATGTTCTTCGACGGTTCCCTCACCCTCAACGGTGCGGGAGCCGGGGTGCTGCTGCTGCCACCAACCGGCGACGAGCTGCGCTACGCGGTCCAGCCTACACTTCCGTGCACCAACAACATGGCAGAATACAAAGCTCTCCCGGCGGGGTTGCGGATCGCGGCCGACCTCGGGGTCACGCGCCTCCTCGCCAAGGGAGACTCGCAACTTGTCGTCAACCAGGTATCCAAGGAGTACCGGTGCCACGACCCGCAGATGGCTGCATACCTTGCGGCGGTCGGCGGATGGAAAAGATGTTCAACGGCCTCGAGGTGCTTCACGTACCTCGGGGCGACAATCACATTGCCGACGAGCTATCCCGGGTGGCCTCCACTCGAGCTCCAACCCCACCCGGGACGTTCATGGAGATCCCGTCATCCCCTTCGGCCTCCGACGCCGACCGAGCTCCGGACAAGCAACAACAAAGCGCAGGCGCACCCGCAGGATCTGCAAGCACACGCGGAATAGCGAAGAAGCGCTTGCCAACGAGCCGCAGGACACCCGCCGGATGGACGACATCCTCGGGTACCTGCGCGACGACATCCTTCCGGAAGACGACACGGACGCAGAACGCCTAGCCCGCCAAGCCAAGCGATAAGTCGTTGTCGATGACAAGCCGTACAAACGCAGTGCCAATGGTGTTCTGCCGAAGTGCGTAAAGACGGAAGAAGGCAACGACATACTCGTTGAGATCCACGAGGGCGAGTGCGGCAGCCACCATGCTCCCCGCACGCCGATCGGGAAAGCCTTTCGGCAGGGTTACTACCGGCCGACAGCCCTCCAGGACGCCACCAGGCTGGTGCAACAATGCAAGGCATGCCGCTTCACGCCAAGCGTACACACCTGCCCGCTCAAGCCCTTCAAACAATTCCCCTGTCCCGGCCGTTCGCGGTTTGGGGTCCGGACATTGTAGGGCCATTTCCGACTCGCCCGGTGGGTACAGGTGGCTATATGTGGCCATCGACAAGTTCACGAAGTGGGTAGAAGCGGAGGCGGTGACAAAGATAGACCAAAACTCGACGGTCAAATTCATGAAGAATGTCATTGCAAGATTCGGGGTGCCGCAGCGGATTATCACGGACAACGGGACTCAATTCACGAGCCACGCATTCGCAGCATACTCGCGACTCCCTCGGCACCCGGATCCGCTTTGCCTCAAGAGCCCACCCACGGAGCAACGGCCAAGTCGAACGCGCCAACGGAGAAATCCTCAAGGGTTTGAAAACAAGATCATTTGACCCGTTGAAGAAGAAAGGCTCCAAGTGGGTAATCGAGATCCAATCCGTGCTCCGGTCCCCGCGCACCACGACGAGTCGAGCCACAGTGCGAAACGCCTTTTTTCCTCGTGTACGGTGCGGAGGCGGTGCTACCCACGGAGATCCGGTTCAATAGCCCCCGAGTCGCCGCATTCGACGAAGCCGACGAAAGCACCCGGCGGCACGACGACATTGACCTCCTCGAGGAGGCAAGACGGCGAGTACTACTCGCGAAGCGCGAGGTACCTCCGGGGCTTGCGCCGCTACCACCAACGGCGCGTGCGGCCCCGGAGTTGCAAACGGGAGACCTCGTCCTCCGACGGGCTCGGACGCGTGAAGGCAAGGATAAGCTAACTCCCATGTGGGAAGGGCCCTTCCTCGTCATCGCCGTCACCCGCCCGGGATCCGTTCGGCCGGAGTCGGAGGACGGGTACCCGAACCAAGCGCTTAGAACATTGAGCACCTAAAGAAATTCTACCCTTAGAATATTCTCGTAGCCAATGGTCCCCGGTAGTACCCGGAAGTCCTATCGCCACGGCCACGCCGCCACGGCACTTGTACTAACGGGTTTTAAATGAAAAACAGCGCCCGCCGCTTCTTTTCCTACTTCTCGCAGACCGCGGTCGTGCATGTTTAAGACCTTGTTTCCCTCCGACGGGCAATGCAGGTCAATGACTTAGTCGGAAGCCGGAAGGTTGCGTCCGGTTGAGGATCGGGCGCCTCGAGTCGCGCTAAAAACGTCACTGCGAAGTGCCAAACGGCCTACGACTACACGACGCACGCGGACATTCGCACGTAACAAAAGAAACAGCGGGTTTAAGCTTTCCATTGACAACGATAAGTTAAACTTGAAATATCTGCTGTACATACAGGAACACAGGTTTGACAAAAAACACAAAAATGGGGTGCACAAGCGCCGAGAAGCCACGCGCAGTGGAGCAAGTGGGCACTTAGCCCCGCTTGAAGCTTTCGGCAAAGGCACGGGCGACGGCGCGTGCCTCGCGCCTTGGCCGTGACGTGCTCACCCGCGAGGACGTCGCCATTGACTACGGCTAGGAGCGGGAACCCATGCACCAGCACCAGCCGCGTTCGCCAAGCACCTCCTCCAGGGCCGCGGCTATGGTTTGCCGCCCCTCCTCCTCCAGGACCTCCGCCACCCGGTGTTCGAGGCTGCTCGTGGATCAACCACCCCCGCATGGCGAAGGCGTACCCACTCGCGCCGCGGTCAAGGGGCTCGGGAAGACGAGGCGGACCCGCCCGGAATAGCGCCGACGAAACAGCCCGGTGCACCTCGGCAGCGATCTCCGCTTGCGTCCGCGCCGCCGTGGCCAGCCACGTCGCCCGCTCGCTCAGCTCAACGCGCCGAGCTCGGATTCCTCAGCCGGGACCGCGCCTCCGCGAGCTGCCGCCGGAGGTCATCGCCATCGCCGTGGCGGAAGAGCCGCGACCCGACTTCTTCAACCGGGCCTCCAACCGCTCGACTTGCCGGCGGTACTCATCCCGGCTCTTCTCCATCGCCTTAAGCTCGACGGCGAAGGCCTTCCGGGCCCTCGCGAGAGTCTCCTCGCGGATGCGGTGCGCCAACCCGTCGGCGATGCCGCGGACCTGCTCCTCGGCCCGAGCGAGACGGGCCGCCTCCGTTTCCAAGGCTTCCTTCGGACGGCGGCCTCGTTCTCACGAAGCCGGACCTGCTCCTCCCGGGAAGCAAGGGCGCCCTCGCGTCCCCTAAGCGCCGCCTCCCGGGAGGCCAAGGAGTCGCCGACGCGCTGCACCCTCGCCTCGGCCGCCCCGACGGCCCGCTCTCGCTCGCCCGGCCGCAGCCTCCCGAAGGGCAAGCGCGCCGGCACGCTCCTTCAGCCTCCTCCTCGCGAGCCGCCGCGGTCACCTCGCGACGGGTCACGGCCGCCTCGCGGAGGTCCATGTGGGCCTCCGCCTCCTCCAACCGCGCGCCGCGAAGCCGCACAGCACGCTCCCGCTCCAGGACGCTATGGAGGCGGTTCACGCTTTCAGCCTCACGGGCCTTCGCGTCACGCAGCTTCTCGACGGCCCGGTCGTCGATGCCGCAGCTTGGTCCAGCCTCATGCTGGATTTCCTCCATGCGGCGCCGATATCGCCGCCGGGCCGGCTTCACCGCCGTCTCCGGGGCCCGCCGTGCCTCCGCCACCTCCGCCTCGCGCTCGGCCGGCGCGGCCTCCCGGTCCTCCAGGGACGCGTCCGCCTCCTCCACGGCCGCCTTCATGGCAAGAAGCGACCGGGTGGCCTCCCCGAGCACATCGCCAATCTTGTGGCGACCCATGCCGCCGCAGCGACCCGAAGGTGACCCGCTCCGGCCGCGTCCGGCCGCGCCCACGGCCCTTACCGGTGGCAGCGGTCGACGACGTGTCTCCGCCAGCCACCGTTCCCGGCTCCGACCGAACGCGCGGAGGGGAGTCATTCCCTCCAAAGCACTATAGGGCCGGCGGCGCCGGCACCCGGCCGCGGAGTGGAAGACCGTGGTGGACGCCGGCGCCGCCGATCGGGAAGGCACCCGGCACGTCCCCAGCCGGAGGAGGTCACACCCGGCCAAGGTCAGCCCCGGCAGAGGCACCCGCGGTCTCCTCTCCGGCAGGGCGCCCGCAGCCACCTCGCCGGCAGGGGCACCCGCGGCCTCCTCTTCGGTGACACCCGCAGCCACCTCCTCGGGAGTGCCCGCGGCCCCCTCTCCGGCGGCACCTGCGGCCACCTCCGCGGGACCGTCCGCAACCTCTTCCTCGGGGGCACCGGTGGCCACCTCTTCAGGGGCACCCGTTGCCCCTCCCACGCCGTCCTCCGCCCCGGCCACCGGAGCCGCACCGGCCGCCTTGGGGTTCAAAGGGACCAGGTCCGGGTCCAGCTTCGATCCGGACAGTCCCGCAAACAACGCAAATCGAACACATTTCGCAACCATCAGCCTACGATGAGACGAAGTGCAGCACACCAGGCACGCAACTTAAGTAAAAAGAGAGGAAAGCTTCCTACCCGTCGCGCGTCCACCCGGCCGCTTGCGCCGGTGCGGCCGCAGGGGACTTCTCCCGTGGAGCGGCCCCCGTCACCGGCGCCGGCGAGCCCGCCGGGCCCGCTTTCGTGGAAGGCAGGCGGGTCCGGAGGAGTCGGAGGAGGAGGGCGACGGAGACCTTTTTCCCTTGCCTTTGTCCCGCGCGCTCGGAGTAGGCCTCGTAGTGCCGGGGCCACCACCCGGAGCTTCGGAGGCACCCCCGGGGACGGCCGTCGCACCCGGGTCGGAGGAAGGCGTGACTTCGGGTACCCGGAGACCAGGAGTGGGAGCCGGGATCGCGGCAAGAAACCCGAGCGGCCCCGGCCGGGGCATGCCGTCAAGGACGGCGCGCTTGTTCGCCGACCGATGGAGGGGCTCGGCACCTTCCGGTACGCGAAGGAGGCGGGCCACTTCTTCCCGGTCGGCGTGGAGTAGGCGAACCGCTTCGAGGCCTCGGGCAGGTCGGAGCCCGCCCCCGTGCGCGTGCGGCCGGCAAAGTTGAAGTCCCGGTACATCCACGACGGGACCGATCTCCGGCGAAGGGGCGCGATGTTGCGCTCGAGGAAGTCGTGCACCACCCCGCGCGAAGTCGAGCCAGCCGCGGCGAGCGCCGCGATCCGGTCGACCACCGGCATCATGCCCTCGGGAAGGCGGGGCACGGCGTCCCGGACGGCCAAGTGCTCGGGCCGGGACCGGCGGGACGCGGAGGCGACGGAGATCCTTCTCGTACGGCACCACGAACCGGGCCCTCTTTCACGCCTCCACCTTGCTGCCGGGCGAGTACTCTATGTACCCGCCGTCGGGCCGGCGGTCACCGGACGCATCCGATCACCTCCGAGGCGTTGGTAAGCGTCATCTTGAAGTAGCGTTGGAATATGGGGAAGCACGGCTGCACCCCCACAAATCCTTCGCACAAATGGGCGAACACGGCCGGCGCCGCGATCGTTGGTATTTCTTACGTCACGAATAAATCCGCAAGCGCACGGAATACCGTTGTAGCACTTCACCCGGGAGTATTCCAAGGTATCGTATTTATATCCGCAGGGAACGGAGTATTTCTGCAACAAGGTTAGTTTACCCAAGGACAACCAAGACAACGTAGCAAAATAGGGTCGAGAGGGTGACTCTTATCTATTTATCCTTTAAAGGTAGACGAACGCAAGCTAGACTTGTTTACTTCGGGCACCGTCTTAGGCTTGGTCTCGCCAAGCCACTCCGGTCTACGAAAGCTCTACTATGTACCCGAACGTGGAGGGTTCCTTTGGATGACAGTGGCTGTCACTTCCTGCCACCTACCTCTACAAACCGTGGGGCACACAAGCAAACAAAGGCGATCTCCAGCCTAGACACCACGTCTATGCTATTGACCGCTACTCTAGCCTCGGCCTAGAACCGAGTTCGAAAGCTAGAGCACTTCTTGCGAAGCGATGATCCCGTAAACAAGTATAACAAGAATTACGTCTAACAAAGATATGTCACGATAGATAAGTAGATCACCACGTATAAATCACCTAAAAGAGTGTTTACACGCCAAGGTAAAAGGAAAGGAAATACTACTCCACTTTATAAAAGGGAGGAACACTCCTTCCTTTTCCTTGCCCTCTCTCCTATTCTACTAAGATACAAGAGGCCCTTGGCCTAAGGATGAGAATTTTGTCTTCTATCTTGATGTTGGTGGTGTGTTGAGAGAGGGGGTATAGCCCTTTATTTATAGCCTTGGAAGGTCGGCAACTTGGAGGCGGTTCCGGACGTCGGTGGTATTAATTGCAGGTGGAACCGACCTCCGGACGTCGGTGACGAACCGCCAGAGAAAAGTGGGCCGTGGGGCCCACCTGTCGGCTCGGCCGAACCAGCAGGGCGGTTCGGCCGAACCGGCCCGGGCTCCCCGGGCTTGGTTCTTCTCTCGGTGCCTTCCTCTCGGCCGTGTACTCGGCCCAATCCACTTGCTTGGTTTGATGTTGAGGCCCCGTTTTGTGGTTTTGGGCTTTTGGACGATATTCTTTAGTCCTGGGAAAATCCGTCGATTGCAAAGTCCATGTTTCGTGCATGTTTTCCCCTGTTTTCATATGAATTGCACCCGCATTCATCATTTCACCAAGACTAGTGGAATTTGTTAGAAATAATCCCTATGTCTATTCTTGGTGATGGTGTTTGATTCAAAAAGATGCAATATGTTGACGGTAAAATTGGACCATAAGGACCGTCAACAAGACCCCCACACTTAGCTCTTTGCTCGTCCTCGAGTAAAGGTGGGAGCGTAAGTTGAGAGATCTCTCCTCTTAGAGACCTGCACACATGTTATTACAAGCCACACCGTTTTACTTGTGAACATGACGGTGGCTAACATGCATTCTTGGATGATTGATAAGTGGAACAGCTCATGACTCAAGTCACTATACTTTTGCTCACTAAGCACCTTGGGTTTTTGAAAGTTTTGAAAATAAACAACATGACTCCCGCTCCTCTTTGATTCTCTTGAATCGCTCAAAAAGTGTTTTCCTCACTAAGGCATTGTGTTGCCTCTCTTTTTCCTACTTTTTAGGCTTGTATGTGGAGCTCGGTAGGGAATGAGAGAGGCATACTTGTATCACAAATATTGCTAAGCCAAAAGAAAGGATCCATGGAGAAGCCAAGTCATGCAACCTTGATCAAGAAGTGCGTGTGTGTATGGATATGAAAAAGTGACAACTCCTATTGTAATTGACCCCTCTTTATTTTGCATTTTCAAAACATGGCTATCTTTTTATTTTCTTTCTTTTCTTTTCTTGCTCTATGCTTGAGCATCTCTTCTCTTTTTCATTGCTCATCTTTGTGAGCTTTCTTTTCATTGCTCATCTCGTGTGAGCTTTTCATTGCTCATCTCGTGTGAGCTTTTCTTTCTACATAGCCATGTCTTGTTTATGCGTGATTGAGAGAGAGAGAGAGGTAAAAAGAGGTGCAAGCGAGGAGTGTCTTTATTTTGGTGGGGGGCTAGCTCCCGCTGTAGGAGTTTAGCCCTTTTTTGGTGGAGTGTACGTGCTCTTGATCAAGAGAGCATGACAAGTTTCTCTCTAGGGTCACTCAATTTTGGTAAAGCTCATTGCAAACACAAGCAGCATATGTATGTAAGTTTTGCAAGGTATGATCGTCATATGGCATTGGTAGGCATTTTTGTATCAAGAGAGGAGCATGAAGCCATGGTATTTTTGTTTTGTGAAATAAAATTCCCAAGGACTCGGTAAGCTAAGCATAAGATCATTTCGTCGAGCCATATCACACTTGCCAATAATCTAGAAAAACATGGGTCCTATGGATTTGATTATTTGTTCACAGTGCAAGTGGTGATGAAGCGAGTAATAAAAAGTGTGCAAGATCATCATGAGAGTATTAGGGAGAGACTTGGGATTTTCAAAGGTATTCAAAAGAAATCTTCCCAAATTTTAGTTGGTCAAGTTTTAGTAATTGTTTTTCGCGTCTCGTAATGAACTTGACAAATAAGGTAGGCAAAAAGGAAGTGTGAGAAACAAACTCAAGTGCCACGAGGAAGCAGGGCTGAGTGGGACCCACCGTGGTTCGGCCGAACCACCCTCTTGGGTTCGGCCGAACCGGCTCGGGCCCCACTTGCGCTCCGTTTCGCAGCTTGTGTTTGTGTTGTTTTCCTCGTGATGTTTCTGCGCGCTTCGCGTGTGTTTGTCTTTGCTTTCCGCGATGTCCCCCCCACACTTGCCTTTTGCCTCGTTTCCTTCAAAAGATAGACAAAAGACATTTGGAAACAAAATTTGCTCGCCGGTATGGAAGCCCGGGGAGCACTAATATGATTGAATTAAAACAGTAGGCGTATTACAAAAAGGATCGAAAGATTTCTAAGGTTTATGCGTTCTACGTCCTACTCTTAATCTTTCTTAATTTTCCTCTCCTCCTCCCGCAGTTTCGCCTTCTCTTCTTCGATCATCTCTAAGGCGAGGTCGTATCGCGCCCATCCTCCAGCTGAGGGTCTCGATGAGGTCTTCATCCTTCTTCTTCTCCCTCTCGAGGTGGTTGTAGAGGTTCCGGAGAACCCCATTCTCTTTTTTGGCGCGCTCTAACTGCCGGCGAAGCTCCTCAATGAGGCGGATAGCGTTGTCGAGTGCTTCGCCTTCTTCAATCCATTCATGGGGCTTCTTCCTTTTGCTGCTGCCGTCCGAGATGTCGGACGAGGCGCTGCTATGTTCGCTCATGATGTAGGAAGTGGAGGAGATGAAAAGATTGGGTGGAGAGGAGAAGTATAAATAGGGGTTTTCTACCCCGTGCGCGCTCGACAAGGTTTTTATTTTCCAGCAGAAAATAAAGAAAGGAGGGAAGGAGATATTGGATTTTTGGCAAAAGATGGGCGCTGTGGGAGATCAGGCGGTTCGGCCGAACCACAAAGTGGGGTTCGGCCGGACCGCCTTTTCTTCCTCTCGGTTTCCTTCTTTTTTCTGGTTTATTTCTTGCTATATTTATTCAAAGGAAAGTACTGCTACGGGTGATGAAGTAAAACGGGGGATATCATGAGAGATATTTCAAATCAATCAAGTGCATGACATCAAATTCTTTATCTTTATCGGGCTCGAAATAAATTTTAAGGCGCTGACCATTTACCTTAAATATTTTACCTTCGTCGTCTTGAAGTGTGATTGCTCCATGTGACGAGGTGTCAATAACCGTGTATGGTCCGTCCCATTTACTTCTTAATTTTCCATGCCCGAAGAGTTTCACCCGTGAATTGAATAGCAAGACTTTATCTCCAACCTTGAATACCTTTATCTTTATCTTTTTGTCGTGCCACCTTTTTGTCCTTTCTTTGTATATAGCTGAGTTGTGGTAAGCTTTGTCTCTCCATTCTTCTAACTCAGCTATCTCCATTTTTCTTTTGCGTCCGGCACCATTAAGGTCCATGTTCCATTTCCGGATGGCCCAATACGCTCGGTGTTCCGTCTCGATGGGTAAATGACATGTTTTCCCGTACACGAGCTGGTATGGGGACATGCCTATGGGTGTCTTATATGCTGTACGGTATGCCCATAGTGCATCGGGTAGCTTGTCCTTCCATCCCTTCCCCATTTCTCGTTACGGTCTTTTGCAGGATCCGCTTGATTTGCTTGTTTGAGGTCTCGGCCTGCCCACCGGTTTGAGGGTGGTATGGAGTAGCGATATTATGCCTTGATCCAAGTTCTCTTAGGAAGCGTCGGAAGGTCTTATCAATGAAGTGAGACCCTCCGTCGCTTATCACTAGCTTCGGTGTTCCAAACCTCGGGAAGATAATTTCGTGGAACATCCGGCGAGCATGCTTGGCATTTGCGGCCCTGCAAGGCATTGCTTCTACCCACTTAGACACGTAGTCTACCGCCACCAAGATGTATTCGCAGTCATGTGACTTGGTGAACGGTCCCATGAAGTCAATGCCCCATACGTCGAAGAGCTCGACTTGTAAATTGTAGTTGAGGGGCATTGCATCTCTTGCCGTGATGCCTCCAACTCTTTGACATTCCGGGCATCGCCCGACAAATTCCTTTGTGTCTTCGTACATGGCTGGCCAAAAGAAACCACTTTGCCATATCTTGGCCTCGTGTACGAAACACGCCGTAGTGTCCCCCGTATGGCGATGCATGGCACTTCTCAATGATTCGTGTGCTCTCGGGTATGGGCACACATCGCCTTAGCAATCCATCGGCGCAGACACGGTAAAGGAAGGGTTCTTCCCATAAGTGACGGCGACTCTCATAGATGAGTCGTTTCTTGCTCTTTCCAGGTGGTACGTACTCCCGTTGCCATGAAGTTCACAATGTCGGCGTACCATGGATGTGAGTCCCTTATTAGGAGCAGCATGTCGTCACGTAGGAAATCATTGATGGGTAATTCCTGCAGGTTAGTGAATTGTATACGCGACAAATGATCTCGCCACGGAATTTTCTACTCCTTTTTTATCACGGATTTCTACATCAAATTCTTGGAGTAGAAGAACCCATCGTATCAAACGGGGTTTAGCATCCTTCTTATTGAGCAAAAACTTTAAAGCAGCATGATCGGTGTAAACAATGACTTTTGCTCCAGTCAAGTAGGATCTAAACTTATCAAAAGCAAAAACGACAAGCAAGGAGCTCTTTTTCAGTGGTAGTGTAATTTAATTGAGCTCCAGCCAAGGTTTTGCTTGCATAGGAGATTGCATGATGCTTTTTATCTCTAGTTTGGCCAAGAACAGCTCCCTACGGCAAAATCACTAGCATCACACATTATCTCAAAAGGCAGCGTCCAATCAGGGGGTTGGATGATTGGCGCCGAGATGAGTGCATTTTTAAGGGTAGTGAAAGCAGTCATGCATTCATCAAGAAACTCAAAGGGTGCATCCTTCGCAAGTAGATTTGTAAGGGGTCTAGCAATTTGAGAGAAATCTTTGATAAAACGACGATAGAACCCCGCATGTCCCGTAAAGCCGCGAATGCCCCTAATATTCACAGGAGGTGGAAGCTTTTCTATAACTTCTAATTTAGCTTTGTCCACCTCTATCCCCCTTTCGTAAATTAAATGCCCTAGAACTATGCCTTCTCTAACCATGAAATGGCATTTTTCCCAATTGAGCACTAAATCATTTTCTTGACAACGTTGCAAGACTTTGTCTAAATTTTCTAAACAATGATCAAAGGTTTTTCCATAAACGGAGAAATCATCCATGAATACTTCCATAATCTCTTCGATCATGTCGAAAAGATAGACATCATGCAACGTTGAAAAGAAGCAGTGCATTGCAAAGCCCAAAGGACATTCGTCGATAGGCGTAAGTTCCATAGGGGCATGTGAAAGTGGTCTTACTTTGATCGTCGGGATGGATGGGGATTTGATGATATCCTCGAATACCCATCAAGGAAACAAAAGAAAGAATTATTTGCCAGCTCGCTCCAACATCTCATCGATGAAGGGCAGCGGAAAATGATCCTTCTTTGTAGCCTTGTTAAGTTTCCGGTAATCTATGCACATCCTCCATCCCGTGACGGTGCGTTGAGGGATCAACTCATTTTTGTCATTCTCGGATGACCGTCATTCCTCCCTTCTTGGGTACAACCTGCACTCGGACTCACCCACTCGCTGTGTGGAACAGGATAGATAATGCCAAGCATGTAAAAGTTTTAAGACCTCCTTTTTAACGACCTCCCGCATCGCATTGTTCAACCTCCTTTGAGGTTCCCTAGATGGTGTACTATCGGGGCCTATGGGAATGCGATGGGTGCAAAGAGCAGGGCTAATTCCCTTGAGGTCTCCAAGCGAGTACCCAAAAACGGAGTGATGTTTTTCTAGCACGGCTAAGAGTTTTGCAGCTTCCTCCTCCGAAAGCTTGTCACTTATGATGACAGGGGTTTCGGGATTTCCGTGAAGAAAACGTGGCGCAAGCCTCGGTGGAAGAGTTTTGAGTTCTACGGGAGGTGGCGTAGGTGTAAAAGTTTCTGGCAGCTCAAAAGTTTCCGCCGAATCATCCTCTTCCAAAATGAAATCAAGAGCATCTTCATCCAAGGATGATTCGGGGTTTTCATGAGGAAAAATTGCCATAACCTCCTCCATGCATTCTTCTTCCACAAGCGGCTCCTCGGCAAAAGAGTTTTGTGCATGAATGATAGGAAGAGAAAAAGTTTTCTTGCCGAGGGTGAAGTCTAAGGTTCCTAAAGGTGATATCCCTAAGAAAAGCTTTTCTATGGGATGACCGGACCAAAACATCGAAATCCAAGATTCCGAAAACGTGAAAGTCCAGGGAAACCTTTGCTTCATTATGCTTAATGCAAACATCTCTAATGATCCCCAAACTCTCAAAAAATTGCCCCGGTGAGGCTTTAAGGAGTTTGTCGAAGGTGCCCATGTCTCGTTTCCAAATAAAGTTGAAGCAAAAGATTCGGACATGATGTTGGCACCTACTAGAGGATTATAGAGAATATCTACCATTACTCCCCGAATTGAGCCACGAATGGTTGATCTAGGATGATCAAGTCGAAGAACTTCCGAAGAAAGTTCGTTTTCTATCAACCATTCATCACTCATGATTGCTCGTCAACTTCCGAACAGCTTTTAAGAGAATAGATTTTTCAATAGGTTCGGGAGTTGGTGCAGGGAGTGCTGGTTTCTTTTGATAGGAGTAGTTCAAGGTGTTTCCAAAATCTTCAAAAATTTCTTCCTTGAACTCAAATGGGAACTCAAGAGGTTCATCTTCCTCTATCATTGTTCTTGTGTTAGATGAGGACTCGAGTGCTAGGTGCTCCATCATGGGCACCAAGTGTCGTGTCTCTTGCACAACGAGTTCCTCATCTTCTCGACTCCGGCTCTACGAGTAAGTCAGCGGAAAAAGGTGTGTTTTCCACAATTCGATCCAAAAGTTCGTGTGCTTCCGCTATGGTCTTATGAGAAAAAGATCCACCCGCGGCCGTGTCAAGATAAAGTGCGGTATCGTTGCTCAATCCCGAATAAAAGTGTTGTAATAAAACGGGTTCGGGGAGCAACAATTCTGGTCCGGAGTCCGTTAGAGAACAGAACCGAATCCATGCCGCGCTCAAGGTTTCCTTTTCTTCTTGTCGAAAGCTTATTATTTCCGCTCGTAGAGAAGTGATACGAGACACGGGGAAGAATGCTAGACAAAATTTGTCTCGCAATTCTTTCCAATCACCGTTCACTCTCTTAGCGGTGTAAGTGTACCATTGCTTCGCCTTCTCATTGAGAGAGAAGGGAAACAACTTCCACTTCAATGTTTCTTGTGTCATGCCATGGATCAGTCGGCATGAACACAAATGTTCAAACTCTCGCAAGTGTTCATAAGGATTTTCATGTTTAAAACCCGAAAAGGATAAACCTCTAATCATCGAAATGTAATCGGGGAGAACTCATAGCCAGGTGAAGAAATAGGTTGTGATGATGATGGTGGCTCTAAGAGTTCACCCCGTGGAGTGGAGAAAGATTGGATGGTTGGGTGTGACTCCATGATATGTTTTTGTGAAATTTTGAATGTAAGGAAAAATAAAAACAGAACGGTAAGTAAGATAGATTACGAGGGCAAACCTGATTCGTTACAAAGATAACAACCGCTCCCCGACAACGGCGCCGTAAATGCTTGTTGGTATTTCTTACGTCACGAATAAATCCGCAAGCGCACGGAATACCGTTGTAGCACTTCACCCGGGAGTATTCCAAGGTATCGTATTTATATCCGCAGGGAACGGAGTATTTCTGCAACAAGGTTAGTTTACCCAAGGACAACCAAGACAACGTAGCAAAATAGGGTCGAGAGGGTGACTCTTATCTATTTATCCTTTAAAGGTAGACGAACGCAAGCTAGACTTGTTTACTTCGGGCACCGTCTTAGGCTTGGTCCGCCAAGCCACTCCGGTCTACGAAAGCTCTACTATGTACCCGAACGTGGAGGGTTCCTTTGGATGACAGGGCTGTCACTTCCTGCCACCTACCTCTACAAACCGTGGGGCACACAAGCAAACAAAGGCGATCTCCAGCCTAGACACCACGTCTATGCTATTGACCGCTACTCTAGCCTCGGCCTAGAACCGAGTTCGAAAGCTAGAGCACTTCTTGCGAAGCGATGATCCCGTAAACAAGTATAACAAGAATTACGTCTAACAAAGATATGTCACGATAGATAAGTAGATCACCACGTATAAATCACCTAAAAGAGTGTTTACACGCCAAGGTAAAAGGAAAGGAAATACTACTCCACTTTATAAAAGGGAGGAACACTCCTTCCTTTTCCTTGCCCTCTCTCCTATTCTACTAAGATACAAGAGGCCCTTGGCCTAAGGATGAGAATTTTGTCTTCTATCTTGATGTTGGTGGTGTGTTGAGAGAGGGGGTATAGCCCTTTATTTATAGCCTTGGAAGGTCGGCAACTTGGAGGCGGTTCCGGACGTCGGTGGTATTAATTGCAGGTGGAACCGACCTCCGGACGTCGGTGACGAACCGCCGGAGAAAAGTGGGCCGGGGGGCCCACCGTCGGCTCGGCCGAACCAGTAGGGCGGTTCGGCCGAACCGGCCCGGGCTCCCCCGGGCTTGGTTCTTCTCTCGGTGCCTTCCTCTCGGCTGTGTACTCGGCCCAATCCACTTGCTTGGTTTGATGTTGAGGCCCTGTTTTGTGGTTTTGGGCTTTTGGACGATATTCTTTAGTCCGGGGAAAATCCGTCGATTGCAAAGTCCATGTTTCGTGCATGTTTTCCCCTGTTTTCATATGAATTGCACCTGCATTCATCATTTCACCAAGACTAGTGGAATTTGTTAGAAATAATCCCTATGTCTATTCTTGGTGATGGTGTTTGATTCAAAAAGATGCAATATGTTGACGGTAAAATTGGACCATAAGGACCGTCAACAGCGACCGCGTTCGGCGTGAGGTGCGCCATGCGGATCCCATACTCCCGGAGCACCTCCGGGAAGAAATCGAGAGAAGGCGGGGGAACGGCGCCGGCGACGACGAAGGATACGAAGTGGAGGATCTCCAGCCCTCCGGTCGGCGGCGGCAAGGGCCCCCAACGCGAACGGCCTCATCACCGTCCACCGGCGAGAAGGGCGAAAGCCGCGACATGTCGACCACGGCGTCGGGCAACTGCGCCGTTGGCGGGGCATCTGCCGACGGCGAGCGCGCGCGCGAACTGCTGCGGCGGGGGAGGACCTTCCGCGGGCCATCTTGACGGCGAGCGACGACGGCGACGGAAGCGGCGGCGCGGATCGACGGAGAAGAAGGCGAAGGGGAGCGCGGCAGCAAGAAAGAAGTTGAGAAGACGGAAGGCGAAGGGCGAAGTGGAAGACGTGCTCGTGGGCAACCAGCCATCCCCCTACTTGAGCGCGGACGCCGGGCGGGCCCACCGCACGCGAACCGAAGCGACGCGACGCCTCGGGGCGGTCGTGCCCCGACAGCCCAAGCGGCTCCGCTCCTCCGAGAGCCACGCCCGGAGCAACCCAAACGGCACCGGCACCGACGGGTGGCCCCAATCCCTGCTCCGACTCCCGCGGGTCGGCGGTCGGGGCCGGGGCTCTGTCGGTGTAGGGGATCGGGGGTCCCCCTAACCGCGCGTGGGCTGCTTTCGGCCCACGAACGAAGACGAAGGCCGCAGGGCGGCGAAGCCCACGAAGCCACGAAGTCCACGAGTCCCGCGAAAGCCGGAGGAGCGGGAGCGCCGGGGAGAACGAAGCTCGCGGTAGTTTCCTCCGGCGCCCGACCACCCGGAATTAATGCGGCACTCGAGTGCTCGTGGCGACGACGCAGCCCGACAAGACGTGCGCCGCGTCTCGGGAAGCCGCGCGGTTACGGTGCCGGGAGGGCTCTCGACCAATGGGGTGAAAGAGATTCGGAACGCGTACCGAGGAAAGGAGACCGCAACGGATTTAGTCGGGATCGTGTCGGGATATCTCGAGAAAGACCGGACCCCCACCGGATGTCCGGGTACCCCCGGGTACTTGTACAGGTGCTCTTCTCCTTATCCTATAAAAGGAGAGAGACGCCGGTGTAAAGGGGGACATCTGAAAAATACACACGCATTGGCGGGACGTAGGGTATTACGCACCCGGTGCGGCCGAACTCGGATAACTCTCCGTGTTCTTACTCACTCGAATCATCGACACTAACGCGCGAGCGAATCCGTTCTTCC
Source organism: Chloris gayana (assembly GCA_031894775.1). NCBI lineage: Eukaryota > Viridiplantae > Streptophyta > Magnoliopsida > Poales > Poaceae > Chloris > Chloris gayana. Next base: position 33,934 of record JAUNZO010002119.1, read on the forward strand.
CCGAGCCTATCCCAAGGGAGCCTTGACAGGCCCCCTTTTGGAGGTCTACTCACACACCGACGATTACAAGGTTTTTAGGTGTTGCCATTCTTCCGTACTAATCCACTGTTTTTTTAGATAATGGGTTCACTCCGGATCTTGGCCTTCTTAGAGGTCACAACCAGTTTATTACAATGACAGTAGGACGTCCGTCCGCTTAATCACCTAATATAGAATGCAAACAACACCCGTCGTAGGTGAAAACTTGCATGATCGTCGACTCCAACGCACGGCATGCCTCTTATCTTGTTGGCATCCTCCTCACACTTTATAGTTGTGTCCAATATCTCACCCAATGTGTTGCCTTGTAGAGAACCTACATATAAGTTTTAATCGAACAATTGTCAAACACAATTTCGTTCGTTGTAGTCCATAGCGTCCAAGTATATAGCAGTTGCACCTACTAGTATCTGGTATTTCAATTTATTTTGTAAACCAAATAACCAATTAGTCAACATATAGTTAGCATTAGTTGGGATTTGGATACCAAAAGTGAATTGAATCTTTCTCCATATAAATCTAGCAAAAAGTGACAATCAAAGAAAAATTGTTGGATTGTTTCTTCATGTGAAAACACACACATTTAGTTGCTCCCTTCCAATCGCTCCTAGCTAGATTATCTTTGGTCAAGACAACATCTTTTTTTAAAGTACCACATAAAAATATTTATCTTTAAAGATAACTTCAATTTTCATATCACCTTACTTTGTCTTACACTTTCATTGCAGATCATAGCACTATACATAGAATGCACTAATAAAATACCATTTTGTTTTAAACTCAACCGAAGGAGTCTTGCTAGATGTCTTGACTATCATACAATCTAATATGGGCAACACGTGCTACTAGGTGGTACCATAAAATTAAATAATTTTCTACTAACCCATCCGAGAGAGATATTAAGAGGTATAGTACTAAAAACATTCGCCAAAGTGACATTCTTAGGTCTGCAATGTTATAATGTGGAGGATACTGATGTTTCAATGTGAAGTTGCCTAACCATTTATCCTCCCAAAACCTAGTACTCTCCCCGTTGTTTACATGAAAAGTGCGAAAGTTCAAAACTTTTCTTTCACTTTCATCAAACCGGACCAAAAGTGTGAATCACCAGGTTTCTTTACTACTTGCCCAATGATTTGGTTTTTAAGATATTTCCTTTTAAGCAACTCCTGCCACATGCTATCCTGATTTATTAATTTAAAAACCCATTTGTTAAGCAAACATTGATTTTGTAAATCTATAGTCATGATGCCTAGTACATCTTGATCTTTTGGTTGGCAAATAATATCCCTTTTTGTAAGTCTATACTTCTCCTTGTGGTTATCTAATTACCAAAAAAGAACTGGATCAGTAATACTCCAATTTCTCTAGGGCTCCCTAATCCACTTGTAACACTAGATATACACTCTGTTTTAAAAATATTAAACATGTATATACACTATTTTCAAATATAAATCACTATGAAATTGCCGTCATATTTTTTTTAAAGAGGCAACTGCTAAACTTAGAAGATGGTTGTGAACAATCATCTGCTAAGTTTTTTTTAATATACACTCAGTTTTAAAAAGATAAACATAATTATACAATATTTTTCAAATATAAATCACTATGAAATTACCGCCGTATCTTTTTTGTAGTCGTATAACTTATGAGGCTTGTTTATCTAGTGCAGTTGCTCTATCATGTATGTGAACAACCATGTGCTAAGTTTAGCAGTTGCCTCTTTTTTTTAATACATTCCTTTCCCCCAGGAGAACACGATGATTTGTATAGACTATACAGTATAGTTAGTAACAGTTATATTAAATTATTAATTTTCTATCCTCTTTAGTCATGTTCTCCACTTATCATCGGGTCCCCAGCAGTTCGGTGCTAAATAATGAGTCCCTGTTCCACACGCCACCTCTATTAACGTATACTGCAGTTAATTTTGTTAGTTGCAATTGGAATTATACTTGAACAAGTATTTTATATGAATTTGGAGATTCTTTCCCCTTTTTTTTTAAAAGAAAAATAGTTTTCTTTTGTGTTCAAGTTCAATTCAGAAAATAATGCAACGTCTAAGAGGAAACCGTTAATAATATCCATTTAAATTAAACCATCCACTCCATTAACCCACGTGTACCTTCTTCTTCTTAATTTTTACTTAATATAACCGGCAGCTATCCTGCCCGGTTTGTTTGTTTTTCTTTTTTACTTCTACATACATCTACTCAAGTACAGTCAATATATGGTTCAAGGGTTTAGTCTTGATTATAATTGCATTTAACTTTAGTTTGGTCCTTTCCATTGCCTTTTCAGATGTCCCTATCATTGTAGGAACAAACCAACTTTGCCTAATAAAATTCAAGGAGAATATAACTTTGGTGGTTGTGTGTACATCCACGTTCATGCCATTGACCAAGGATTATTGGTTTATGTCGCTTGTTGGTTTTCTAATGAACTATAAGAACATCTGAGAATAGAAAAGGCATTACTCCAAATGAATTCTGATTTTGGTCCATACAATTATTATTATTATTTGGATTTCAATTTTCATTGTCTGAGATGCGTCTTTTTCTGTGTTCTCCCTTTTTTTTCCTGTGTTCTCCCTTTCTTTTGCTGCTCACCGAGTTATGACTTATGAAAAAGTAGTCATGTCTAGCTCGTTTGCCGACCAGGGGACGCCACATCACCAAAACCAAGGCCTGTCTCGGATGCGAAATATGACACTAGCCTTACTGTAAGCACTTTTGTTCATCATTAGTTCATATTCTGTTTAAGCATGTCCCTAAACAGGCTGCATCGCCCATGCGGAATCTCTTATTCACGAGCGTTCGCTCGTTCTCAACCGAGCAAACCGTTTAAGGTTTTGATAAAATTTTTTTACAAAACTTTTTGGAAAAGTTTCAACACAACTTTTGATGTCGAACTTTGATCTGAAACTTTTTGATTGAATTTTCATCAAACTTTTGATCCAAAATTTTGATGCAAATTCTACATTGAACTTTGATTCAAAGTTTTTATGCTTTTGATTGAACTTTTCTGTTAAACTTTGTGAGATTTAAAGTTTTTACAAAACTTTTGATTGAACTTTTCTGTTAAACTTTGTGATCAAAAGTTTGGATCGAACTTTTGTGTTTTAAAGTTTTGATGAAACTTTTTTTAGGAAATTTTTTGGAAAACTTTCGTGAAATGGAAAGTTGTGGGATGAAAAATTTACCACAAAAGAAAAGTTTTCCACTCTGTTCGAAAATTTGCACGAAGAGCTGCTCGCGCACGTACGCGAATTAGCAAGCCCCTCGCCCATGCCTTATGCGCTAAGATCTCATTCAAGATGCAAACAAATAGCACATCGCTGTCCAATGTTTAAGATAATTGAAAAAAACTAACCGAGCGGTCAAGTACTAATTAATGCTTAATCGACCCTATGCGTTCAAATGTTTGCAATTTCGGTAACTAAATACAAGAGTGAAAAACAATGAAAAATTACATAACACTATATAATCATTAGAAAAATAAAATAAATATATTACTAGTAAATTAGTTGAAAGTGAAGCAGCGTAGCTCCGGCTAATATCTAAGCAGTGTAGGCGGCTGTTTTCTTTAAACACTGTCGCTGTCCATCAATCCACGGGCAGTTTCCTGGACGTGATGCCATTGTGTTCCTTCATCCTGCCACTGTTGATGAAAGCCACCACGCCGCCCTGTCCTTTCCTCACCACCCGTGTCGTCTAATTCGTGATCGTCGAGCGAGGAACGTACACACCATCGACTCGAGGCGGCTACGAATAACGCATATGGGAATTTAGAACAAACTAACACTGTAGTCATCACTTGTTTTTTTTTTTGATAACTTGTAGTCATCACTTGTTGGTACGTTGCCATGGGAAGTGAAGTACAGTACGGTTGGGATGTTTAGCGACCGCTTTCATTGAAGTCTAGGCTAGCAAAAAGATCCTCCAACAACTCACATGTCGAGCTTTTCGTCGATGAATGATGAGTATTTGTGATCAGTTAGGCCATTGTTTTTGCAAACTTGAACCGCTCATTATGAGTATTTGCCATTATCATGGCACAGGAAATATCATTGCATAAGTTTTTTAATCTGCCGTTTGCGCTTTGAGACGACATTGCCTACTACAAAGAAAAAATCAACTGTAAAATATAACACACGTGTTGGTTCTAAATTGAACGCTGTAGTTGGGATGGACAAGTTACACCAGGAGGAACTATGCTATGCTTTGTTTGTTTCTTTGCTAATAAGATTTTCAACACCATGTCTACCCGTATCATATCATGTATTTCAGATGATTAAGGAAGTTATTTTGATTCTGAGTAGACCATAAACTACATGTAATTTAGATTTTACTCAGGTTGGATGAAAACTTGCATAATAATAAAAACAAATATTATGGAACACCAATATTTCTTTGGAGAATCACAACCCGTTGCCCGTAACTTTATGAGAGGCTGGCGATGGGCCCAACCGTATCACATGTGAATCCTCGTCTCTTGTGCGCTGTGCCAATTTTCCACGCCCAAATCATGCATCCTCAACCAAAAAGACACTTGTGCCAAACATGCCTCCAACTACCCACTCTGCTTCTGTCAGATGGGCCCACACAGAGTAGCGAGATTTATTTATTTCTTTCTACGGGTGTGCTTCGTTTTCTAGAGTCTAAACTTTATAAGCTGTCACATCAAAAAGAATCTTACTTATTTAGAAGTCTTAAATAAAATTTAATTATAAAATAAATTACGAGTCTCCGGACTAATTTACGAGACGAATCTAATGAGGTTAATTAAGTCATGATTAGAAGACGGTTACTGTAGCATCATTTTAGCAAAACATAGATTAATTAAGCTCATTAGATTCATCTCGAAAATTAGCACTAATCTGTTAATATGATTTTTTTAATTAAATTGATCAAAATATTTATAAATAATATGACAACGCTAAATTTTAATTTTAGAGGACAGTAAACTAACGGGGCTC
>JAUNZO010002120.1:0-24247 GCA_031894775.1 Chloris gayana
ACGACATTGCCGAACAGAAGTCCCATGAAGTAAGCTTGGGGGTCCCCGCCGTCCGGGACTAGAAGTGTCATCCCATCGCCGTCCTCCTCTGCCATCGCCGTCCCCTGCAGTTCCCCAACCTGCAGCTCCGGCTGGCTTTGCTCCATGTTCTGGATCTCTCCGATCTCCGGCGCCGCCTCGATCGTGGTCTCCTCAACTGACATCAGGTGGTGCTCAAGGTCCCCCGCGAACAACATTGCATCATCCTCTTCTTGATTGGTGTGGCGCAGCCGCCTGCTAGACGTTGCTTCGTCGAGGTCGTCTGCTGCCTTCCTCTTGCATCCTGACTTGACCGACGACGTGCAGGACGATGCCGAGCGCCCAGCGCCTCGAGGTGACCTGTAAATCTTGCAGAGGACCAAGTCTCCAGCGCTGGTGTTCTTCAAGGTGTACTCTGCCATGATCCAGCCTTGTTTCTCCATGATCTTGGGCCCGATCTTGACGTGGTACGACAGCTTGGTCACGTAGCCGCCGGCGGCGCTGAACTCGATCGGCTTCGGGCGGCCCTCGGCGTGCCAGCCCTCCTTCTCGCCGGTGCCGTCGATGGTCCTCGATCTCCTCTTGCTCGTGCCGACGAATCGCGCAGGGCTGAAGAAGTAGAACTGCTGGCCGTCGCCGGCGTCTCGGGTGGACACGCGCGCGGGCGTGCCATGAGCGCGGACCAGATCCTCGGGACGGGCGGAGCGGACGTCGGCGTCGCGGAAGTAGGCCGCCTTGGAAAGGCCGGTGAAGTTGCCCTCCATCTTGTCGCGGAGGTAGCCGTCGACGAGCCGGCGGTCGGTGGGGGAGAAGGAGTCGTCTTCATCTCCGGGGAAGGCCATCTCCGTCGAGAGGGATGGGGGTCCGAACCTCCGGTGCGAGAGGCACTTCTCTCGATCGATGGCGGCGGCGCTGGAAGAGAAGGATGGAGCAGCGAGCAGAGGGAATTTGGGGGGAGGCGAGGTGCTAGGGATTTGGTGGTGGCGCTGGCCTTTTTATCGAGAGATGGAGCAGGGTAGACGCGAGGTTTCGGCTTTCGCGCCAACAGCAAGCAAAGCGCGTCGCATTTAAGCCATCAGGCCAGTTGGACGGTAACTTTCCTTTTTCGCGAGTCCGATCGACCCCGTAAAATTCGCGGGCCGGTGCTACCGTGATTGTCAAGTTGATGAATCCGATCTGGCACGGTGCTGTGATGAGGTAATTGCTAGTACTAATTTCAGAAGAGTATAAGGAAAAGGGAGATCTTACTGTGCGCCAGAAATTTGGTCTACAAACTGTTGCGTTGCACAAATCCAGTGTAAGGTCGTGTTTGGCAGGGCTCCAACTCTGCCAAACCAACTCTGGAGCTGCTGCTCCACCATAGAGCTGCTCCACTCGTGGAGCTGGACTCTCAATTTGGAGCTAAGAAATGTGTTTGGTAGAAATAATAGCTCCAACTCTGAAAAGAGACAATTAGAATGGATTTGTCTGTTTTGCCCTCCGGAATAGTTGTTTTTTTATTGTTCGTTCCCTTTTCTTCTTTTTTTCAATTACGTAAGAAACAAACCATGCATTTGATCAAACAAATATCCTTTTAAACAAGAACTAAACATGTGAACGAAACAAATATCCATTGAAACACGTTTACAAGCACAAATTGTTCAAATAGTTTCATAAATTGGTTACAAGCTAGTTCCAACCAAGAGCGAGAGCTGTGGCAAGTTCATCCCGAAAAGTATCCATGCAATGCGCACTAGCTTCTGCAGTAGATGTATCTGATGTATTTGTCGGAACGGCAAATCGTTTATACCGATTCGGGATCGTAGGCATAAAATTTGGATCACGATCAAACCGAGCAAAGTCTGCATCCTCACTGTTATGCTCACGAATGAAATTGTGGAGTACCATACAAGCGACAACTATCATTTTTTGCTTCCACATAGGGTATTTCTTCATCCGGTATAGAATTTCCCACTTCATTTTTAATAACCCAAAAGATCTCTCAATCACATTGCGAATAGATGAATGCTTGCGATTGAACTTTTCCTTCGGTGTTCTAGGTTCCATACCTCTATGCCACTCAGGCATATGATATCTCTCACCCTTGTACGGAGCTAGATAACCGGGCGATTAGGATATCCCGCATCGACAACGTAATATTTACCTATAAGTTAATGATTTAAAAATTAGTATGCTACATATTTTACGTACATCATAATGTGATTGAGAGATCACAAATAAAATAATTACCTTGTGGAGGATGCGGAAATATGTCCTTGTCGACGCTCAATGCATTGTATAGTACACTTGTGTCATGCATCGCTCCCGGTTGGCCCGTTGACACATATGTGAATCGCATGTCGAAATCACAAACTGCTAATACATTTTGGGTGGGTATCCCTGTCTTTCCAACGTACCTCACTTGGTCATCCGGTGGAAGTGTGACACGAATATGTGTGCCATCAAGTGCTCCAATGCAATCTTTGAAATATGGATACGCTCGCTTGTCGTCCGTAATCCTCTTATGTATCATATGAAAATTTGGATCTTTTGGACAAATGAAATCTTTTGCCATGGCCATCAAAGAGAACAAAACATCTTCAAATTTTCTACTAATAGTTTCTCCGAGTGCTTGAATCTATTAACGGCTCTGCTATTGGACTCATTCCCTCCACAAATGAATAATAAAATACCAAGACTCTCGATAGTTGACATGTGCACTGACGGTTTCAGCCCATACCTGTGAACCAATAAGCCATGCAGGTCGAAGAAAATCTCTGTGCTCATGCGAAGTTGTCTATGACATTCTCCTGGAGTGTTGAAAAGCTCCAACATAAATCCCATCCCACTTGTTGTTGATGTCCTTGTAGGGTTTTTAGTAAGGTACATGTCAACATATATTTGTGCCATCATAGAACCGCCTAAGACCATTCTGAAAAAATCCTCAGCCTCATCATCATCACTTCCTATCTGCAAGAATATGTGAACATGACATAGATAAATAATTTGACAGATATCACAGATAAATAATTTGTCCACAAGATGCATAGATATATAGATAATTTGCCCACATGACACACACATAGATAATTTGTCCACAAGATGCATAGATATATAGATAATTTGTCCACATGACACAGACATAGATAATTTGTCCATAAGACACACAAATAAATAATTTGTCCACATGACACACACATAGATAATTTGTCCACAAGACACACAAATAAATAATATGTCTATGTGACATAGACAAATGACACCATACTAATCATTTTCCAAACATGATGTCAAACTTCCTCTTCAGCCACTTGAACCTATCCTCCTGGGTGGGAATCGTCATAAACATTTCCCTCTGTTCTTTCTTCACAAACAGCTCAGTTGCCACAAAGTGCTCATCAGTCCCAAGAGTAGCCCCACATGCAATGACGTGCCCCATGACTTCATCAATACTGATCCCTCCTAGCCTAGAAGACACAAAAGCCTCAGCACTCTGTGTTATCTTTGAAATATTTTCCTGTATAACAAGTCCAGTGCTAGTCTTAGGCTTCTTAGTAGGTTTGTCAAGAATAATGGTAGGCTTCCTCAGAGGTTTGCTGGTAGGTGTAGGAGAGACTTCAAAAATATCGTCACCAATATCTTCGACATTCTCTTCACCATTCTCCTCACCATTCTCCTCACCATTGTCCAAATCAATATGAGGGGAGGGATCTGCAGTAGGTATGATCGGGTTGGAAGACATAGGATTCCAATGATCTATCTCTTCATTAATGATGCTCCCAAACATTACTTTCATATCATCTTCATTTTGGAGAGGCCTATTCTTAAATTTTCCAACACCCGGTATTTCCTACATAAATTACATAGTAAGCAATTGTATCATATTTAAAAAATAGAATGACAAGCAAATGGTAGATGCTCACAGATTTTATTTTTTTCCACCACTCGGCATCCATGTTGATAGTTCCACTGTCCCAATTCCAACCGAGCCCAGTTTGTTTCCGCATCAATTTTCTCCAAACAGTCAAATCAGTCTTCAACTTGTCCCATTTGTTCTTAAGCTGAAGTTTTTTCAACATAATACCGGTGTGCTGGAAAAATCTATCAATGACCTCAGTATAGCCCACATTGTTCAGGTGTGTGTTTGGTCTATTTCCTTTTCGAACTTGTTCAGCAAACAACGAGCAAACAAGAGTGGTATGATGGTCATTCCAATCAATATAATCTCCCTACACATGATTTATCACATAATTGTTACATGCTAATCTAGGTCTTTCACACCATACAAAAATGTTTTATTAAACGCTACTGATTGGTATTGACCTAATGAAACAAACGGTAAGAACAATGCAAATAAGAAAGCGTTTGTACCTGATCATCGTCTTTGATTTTTCTGGTTGACGCAGCACGTTTTCTTGCTGTAGTAGGAGCGGCAGAGGCGTTGACACCGGCAGCCCCGACGCCAGGAGATGCCGTCCGGGTTGCGCCCTGGCCGGTCGCGGGATTTGAGGCGGCGTCCTGTTCTCCGGAGCCATGGCCGGCGCTCTGGTCTTGACCTAGGGTTGCAGAGGGAGGGCGGGCAAGACCAACACGGCGCCCGGAAGATGGAGGAATCGGTGGAGGAGGCGGTGGGCGGGTCATCGCATCCGTTCTGCGACAATCGGCGGCGATCGTGGCGCGGCGTGGATCGCGATCGGAGCTTCGACCCGTGTACAGGAAGCTTCGATCCTGGGACGCGATCGGTGGAGAATGGGAGCCTTCGATCCTGTGGAGGCGATCGGTGGAGAACACGAGCTTCGATCCTGTGGACGCGATCGCTGGAGACCGGGAGGCGAACAGGATGCGATCCTCCGGAGAGACGCGATCGGTGCAGGAGGCGACGGCCGGGCCTCGACCCGTGCGGGAGGTCTACGAGCAGCGATCGAACAGATGGAAACCGAACCGGTATACGTGTGTAATCGATGGCAAAAGTGGGTAATTTCCATCTAACTCCATGAGTCCTTTCAAAACCAATGTTTGCGGAGTACCCCTGAGGCACTCCGTGAATTTGGTGGAGTTGGGAGCTAGATTCATGTTTTTTTTGATCTAGAGTTTTCGGAGCTGAGGTGTTTGGCTACAAAAAATTGGAGTGGAGCTCTTTTTTAGGATCCGGAGCTGTTTGGAGTCCTGCCAAACACGCCCTAAATATATTATGATTATATTTGGATTAAATAAAATATATTACTCATGTGCAAATTGTAATTGCATGAAGCACACATTTTGGACTGAAGTTGCTGCACTCCGAACATTATTCAGAGTTACTCAAATTAAGGATCACCATTTATTCTTAATTTTGCAAGAAGCTGAAGTATCGGTATATTGTTGCACCATTTCATCTGCCGCTAAATCTCAGTTCATCACAAAATTCATTGGAGGTTTTCTGTATGAAAAATATATATTGAACTGAGTTATGGAAACTCAGATTGGAAGCTTGTTGAAGGAATAGCATGGTATTGCGCCTGTAACGTTTACTGCAGTGCTCTATGCCGCTCTTCAGCTTGTTAGTCCACTTCAGCAGGAACACATTACCATGTTTCTTGTCTAATAGCTTGTCCCAAATACTACAGAGGCACGGAATTTCAGGGAGAAATGAACCACCTTTATTCTGAAATCTAACTCTTGGATGATGTTACTGTAATGGGCTGCCTAGGCTCAATTTTGTGGTTAAGAATCAGAAATATTTCACTAGTTTTTTTTCCACTGAAGCTATCCAATTACAGATTACACTGAAGCTATGAGTTCATAAGTCATCAAAGGATGCCATCATCAGATTTCATTGTAATGGACTGACAAGGTCAGCAAAGATGCCACCACATTTCAACAAAGCCATGCTCGGTTTATAAGTCACTGAGCCATGTTAGTTCATATTGATTACTTTTACGTTTTCTTTTACTATGATAGTATGATTCCATAATACACGAAAGCTTATATGACAGTTCTTTCACCTTTTCTTTGTGCACAGTGAACTTTCAGAAATGTCCCATTTCTGCACTAACAGGTTAATGTACTAGCTAGTGTCTCGGTCTTCTCATGTGGATTTGGTTGTCGGATTATGTGACTTGAAAGCGGATAATACTAGAGATGCACTGCATAGTTTATGCCGTGAATCAATCATACTTGTGTTGTTTCCATTTTTCAGGGGAGCTACGTTTTCTGTTGCCAAATGAATACGCATTTCAGGCTTGGGATCTAGACTCTGAACCAACAAAAGTTTGGTTGAAATTTGTTACTTATCTGCAGCACATTTTGAACAGTTGCCACCCTACTAGCAGTTCGCATTACTACAGACCTTAACCCGCATGATGACTTTAACCTCCTCACTGACAAAGAAAGTAGCTGAATTCCTGTGAGGCACCAACCCACAGCTCCATCCCATGTTTAGGTAAAGGTATAAACGTTCAGTGGCAGCCCAAGCTTCCCGGTTTCTGAAGCATACGATCGTTTAGTTCCTCCAGAAAAGAAAGGATTTCGGTTCTTGATTCAGGTTACAGCAATGCTGAATATAATTCTTTCATTTCTAAATGAGACAAAATCATAGTCAATTCTCAATTGGAACATACGATCAATGGACAGGGCAAGAAACTAAAGCCAATGTGAGGATTCAGTTGGGACATTACATCAATGGACATGTCATAAAACTGAAGCCAATTCCCAGATTCAATTGACTGAAAACAGGAAATAAGTGCTCTGAACATTGTTCAGAGTTACTGATATTCAGTGCTTTGAACATGCTTCAGCCATGGACGCAATATAGAATAAAAAATTAAATTCCCAAGGCCAGGTTAAGACGCCACAACAAGAATACATACATACTCATCCAGGAGGTGAACGAAAGAAACAAATCTCGCGACTTGGTGATATCCTTTACTACTGTCGACTGAATTGATTCAGACAACAGTTGCAGGCAGAGAACATGTTATTGACAAATTACGTGAATGAATAACTTCAACACTGACCTAAGGTTTAGAAATTCGAAAGAATGTTGATGAGAACGCTTCACAAAGAAGGCCAGGGATGGAGATACGGAAAGATTGGCAAGACAATGTCTGAATGATGTTTTGTGTTTTAAGGAAATGGCATGCTATTTTTTATCTTCTGTCCATTACAGTGTAGGACGCAATGCTTGGCAAATAATTAGTAAACAGATTTTCTGTTACAAGGAGAAGAGTATGTGTCTTCAGCACATGAATCATAAAGACGATGGGATCAGCCATCAGATGCATAGAATGCCAAGAAGACTGCCAAGATGTCACAAACACAAGATTTTCATAATTCTTCCCAGCAAGGGCAATAATTTCAATGATATCTCTGTGAAGGTTACATCATCAAGAAATCCACATTTGGGGATTTTTTTCTACATCGATGACTGATCAACTACTAAGTCCAGCTAGCCCAATGCTTCTCCACACAACCAAGAGTGCTTAGACCTCTGCCCTTTAAGGGATTTGCAGACCTCGACTCAAGAAGATACAATGCTCTTGGAATCGAAATCAATCAACACTAGTGTTACAAAAAAAACAGCAAAGTCTCCTGAACTAGGAAAGCTAACAACAACTCCATGTACGTGCATCACTTGTTCATTCTATTCCTTTTCATTGCCATTAACGACTTGAGTGGTAAATGAGTTTCTGAGTTATCCCAACGAGTGCGTTTTACGCTCTCGTTGTGGGGGTGCGTTTTACGCTCCATCCCCCATGAACTATTGCAATAGTTGATTTTTTTCAACTTTTTTTATTTGCTTTAGTTCATGACCCCATTTCCTTATTTACCATTACTCCTAAGTCAATTAGGACACGAAAGGAAAGGTGAACTTTGTTTCAACACGTCTTAAGAATATGTTGCTGCTACCTAGGCAGGAGACTTTGCTATTCCTTTTGTACCACTAGTGCAGTTTGACCAAGATCCAAAGAACAGTTCTCATCTTAAGCAAGCGCAAAATCATAAGAAACAGAGGCCTAAATACTCTAAAGTAATGCAGGAAGAAAAAGAGCTTAGAAGGACAAGCTAACTTACTACCAATGGTCCAATGCCATTTGCTTGATGCATCACGAAGATGAGCTTCCTGATACAGTTTCTCCTTCTTCTCACAAATCAGGATCAGGTGTTCAGAGCGTCAAGCCATCAAGAGGGTGTTGTTGCAGGGGACGCCATGACTGCCACCGAGGTGCAGGCACGACCTCGAGGGGCCGTTCAACAGTGGCACTGGAGGATGTTTGATGAGCAGCAAGGTGGCGTCCAGGATCTGGCGCTCCTTCTCTGGCAGGACGCTGCGGATGATGCTGATGCTCTTCCCCGCCGTGGTCGGCCGTGGTGCTGGTTTGTTCTTCATCTCCGGTGCACGGACGCGCGTGAGGCGCAGGGACTTGCCAGCTGTGGTAGGTCTTGGCGCGGGCTTCATCTTCTCTGATGGCGCCGGCCTTGACGCGGCGGCCAGTCTGGGGTTGGCGGCAGCGCGTGGCGGCGCCTGCATCTCCGACGCGAGCTTGTTGATGAGGCGCAGTGACTTCCCTGCCGTCGTCGGCCTTGGTCGGGGCTGCATCGCCGAACCCTCGGAGGCGGTCGAGCTGGCGGCGCACGGTGGCAAAGGCCTCTGCTTCTCCGGCACGACGTGATCGTGCGCCACGTGGATGGTGGCGAAAGGGTCCCCGGGCGGAATCTTCCCCTTGTAGACGATCTCGTATCCTCCATAGGTGTCCGCGGCGGAGACCACCGTCGCGGGCAGCCACAGCCAGAGCTCGACGTTCTTCGCCGCCAGCACCACCGTGGTGCGCGTGCGAACCCTAATCGCAGCACCAGGCTTCGAGTCGCTGCGGATCCGTGGATGCAAAGGGATGCGGATCCCACCGATGAACCGACGGACCGGGACGGTGGCGGCGGCAGAGAACTCATGGCGAGAGAATCGCGCCGCGGAGCTTGGGGCCGAGGCCGAGGCGGTGGCGGCGCGCGGATGTCGCCGGAGCAAGATCGGGAATTCGAAGTGATGGAAGGAGGGTCCTCACGAATTGGGCGCGGGCGTGACTTGCAGAACACGTTGCGCGCAACTTCACATGGCGACGGCGGCGGCGCCGAGGACTTCTTGGCGGGCGGGCGCTTGGGCGCGAGCGGCTTGGGCCTCCGGCGCTGGAGCTCGCGGAGGATGTCCCGCATGCCGGCGGAAGGGCGGCGCGGCGGCAGCACCATGGCGCGAGTCGCGAGGGCTGAGGCGGGGAGGAGGATTGGATCGAGCAGAGGATTGTGGGAGGAGGCGAGAGCAGAGGATTGCGGGAGGAGGATGTTGTGTTTGTGTTTGGTGCGGGTGTGGTGGCGTCAGATTTAAGCAGAGGAAGGGAGGAGCCCACTATAACGGGGATCCAGTCCGAGGCTGGCTAGAGCTAGGCCCAGTTGAGGCTGAGCTGGCAGGTGCGTGAGGGCCAAGTCAGATTGGGCCAGCTGGCTGTTACAACCCATCAATGGAAAGTTCTTTTCCTTTAATAACAAGTGATGGGCAAGAAATATCTCTCGGTTTCTACAGACAAACTATAATCACTTGTTGCAAAATTATCGGTTGGTTAGTAAAACTGTTCTTATCTTGATACCTGAGGATACAAACTCTGCTACATCATAACTGTCAGTTTGTCACTGAGATCCTTCGTAACTCTTCAAGCACAAACTGTCAAGCGATCGTAAAACTAAAGTTTAGTTTTGCTTCGGCCTCTCACAACCACGTTCATAATCCATTCATCTTCACTCATCGTATAAGGAAATTTTCGGACACCAAAACTTGAAAAAGGCTAAAAGAAAATACTAGTAAACTACTAATACGTCTGTTAAAAAAACGCAATGGTATTGTTTACAGTAAATAATTACAAACTTGTAACACGTACTAATATATACTAAGCTGAGGTAGTGTTAAAAAGCACAAGTATTGCATGGAGTGTCATGCAGTCCATGCATGCTTTTCTCTGGACCTGTCGACAGGCATTGTTTCTGTACTGATGCATTTTCAGTTCCGCCACTGCGGCTATGTTGAGTAACAATTACAACCAGAATTTTCAGTTCGGAAATTGATGTACTCCACTGATCTATTTTTACTGTTTAAACGGGTTGTAGCTCTACCAGATCCTTACTGAATGTCCGAATCTCATAGGTCAATTTTTTCTGTACTGATGCATCTCACGGCACTGTTCCCAATGGTAACGGTCAGGCCATGATAGCTCTTCTATTCATCCATGTTTGCTTTTCTTCAGAAGATGTGATGCCTCTAGCTGCACGCCTTCCGTTCATACAACGATTGTTTTTTCGCTGTTATATTTTCCTTTGCATTCATCACTGATCCTATATGTAAAAGAAAGCTTTTGTGCCACAAAGACTTGGATGAAGTTCTTGATCATGCAAGCAGATGAAGTAGAGATGCAGTGTAGTATTTGTGCCAAGAATTAATCATACGTGTTTTTGTTTACCCTTTTCTAGATGAAAGATGTTTTGTGTTTCCAAAACAGTGTCCAAGGCAGCTTTCAGGCTTGGGTTCTAGTCTCTGAAATATGAACCAACAATTTTTCACTGAATATTTTTTACATGATTATTTATCTGAATCAATTTTTAATTTGGAACAACTGCCATGAAAGTACTCTAGCAGCTAGAGCCCTTCACATGCAAAGCCATATTCTCCTCTCATTGGCAAACATGGTAGCTCAATTCCTATAAGGAACTAGAACATTCAGCTCCATCTCATGTTCAGACATCCCTATAAGGCTATAAACATTTCAGTGAGAGCTTATGCTCAGTTTGCTTATGGTCAAGTACGATCCTAGTCATAAAAGAGATTTTTGTTCTCGATCTTGTATTCGTCTTATTACAAATTGCACCGTGCTGAACTAATGCGATTGTACCTAATATTGTTAAGCATCCACATTGCGCAGGAATCAAAAAATTTATATAAAAAAGTTAACACTGCTGAACATGATTCTTCCATTTCCAAATTACACAACATTGTAGACATATATTTGAACACTACATCAACTGATTCGAGACAAAATTGTTGCACCATTTGATTACAGGGGGTGAGTGGGTGGGTAGTCCCTACACGACGGTATATGGCCAGTCAAAATGCAGAAATGGTATAAGGCCAGTCCAAGAGAATCAAATGCAGAGCTCCCAAGGTACATCATTGTCTATGAAGCAGAGGAACAAACTAAAGAATTCCTGAAGGAAACATTTCACAGTTCTCTGCTTCCAGATAGCAAACTAAAGAATTTACGCCTTGCAACCAGTATTTGTATATTTATCGATGCAGCAGAGGAACAACACTGATCGGAGGCAAGCAAGAAAAATAACACAATAGACGACTTTAACCTTAACACGCATGATGACTTTAATCTTCTCACTGACAAACAAAGTAGCTGAATTCGTGTGAGGCACCAGCACATAGCTCCATCCCATGTTCAGGCAGACCTACATACATTCAGCGGCAGCCCATGCTTTCCCGTTTCTAGAGTATACAACTATTTAGTCCCTACAAGAAAAGAAAGGATTTCGATTCTTGATTCAGAGTAAGGCAATTATTGTCACGCACAAACTTATGCAGGAACCCAGAAAATTCAGAGAAAAATAACAGTACTGAACATTTTTTTTAGATAACGGAACGAAGTTCCTGCCTCTACACCTTTTGGGTGTACACAGCAAGTTTTACAACCAACAAAGAGCACGTAGGCTCGACTGACAGCATTGACTCCACCTGAAAGTTTCACCAACTCGCTAAGGAGTAAAGCTTAGTCTAAAACACCAGAACCAACAGAACCGGTCCCCTCTCACAAGCGAAGGGTACACAAAGCTAGGACGAAGATCTCAGGGACAAAGCGAAGAAACTAGCAGCAAAGAAAAACTAAGCATCGATCCTATTAGAAAAACGCCATCCGAACTTGGCAAAGATCTCCATGATAAAACTCTCAAGTAGCCGGCAGCCTGTCTTGAGAGAATTTTGAGCATCTACGTCTCTATGCAGCAGCGACCACGTGCGTACCCAATATGTCATCCTGAAAATAACCTGTAAAACCGTGTTAGGTTTGGTCTTATTAAAAACCATATCATTCCTATTTAACCATAATGCCCAAAGGAGAGCCGACACCCCCACTAGCACCTGGTTTTTGAGCTCATTATCAAAACTATGAATCCAAGAATGGAATAAGTTCGATATGCTTGAAGGTGGGTTTAGACCGAAAGCAACATAGATAGCATTCCACACAAAACGAGCAAAATGGCAATCAAAGAACAGGTGTTGAATGGTTTCTATAGAGCTACAATAACAACACTCAAGAGGCCCATGCCAATTTCTTTTAGCCAAGTTGTCTTTTGTAAGGGTGACCCCTCTTATGAGGTACCATAAGAAGATTTTAATCTTTAATGGTACTTTAATCTTCCAAATTGGGCAATTTATTGGGACAATTCCACTTTGGATGATGGCTTTGTACATAGACTTCACCGAAAAGGTGCCACTACTATGTAAATCCCAACAGAAGGTGTCTCTATCATTGGTTAGCGAAACATCAACTATTTTGGTAACAAGGTCATACCAATCTTTTTGGTTGTCACCAACTAGAGCACGACGAAAAGACACATTGAGAGGCCTAGTAGACATCACTTGTGCCACTATTGCGTCTTTTTTCCTAACTAAGTTGAAAAGATTGGGGTATGTGGCGCACAAAGGTTTATCTTCGATCCAAGTATCTTCCCAAAATCTAATTTCGGTACCGCCTTGGATACGAAAATGGCCACATGCTAAGAATTGATCCTTAACATTCATTAAACCGGACCAAAAGTGAGAGTCCCCGGGCTTTTTCTTAAGTTGTGTGAGAGTTTTATTGGACAAGTATTTCCTTCTTAGAAGGTCTTGCCAAGTGCCCTCCTCATTAATTAATTTGAAAAGCCATTTACTTAGAAGGCACTTGTTTTGAACTTCTAAGTTTTGGATTCCCAAACCCCCAAAGTCTTTTGGTATGCATACTATACTCTATTTGGTGAGTCTATATTTTTTCTTATGATCATCACATTGCCAAAAGAACATTGATCGATAATAATCAAGTTTCTTTAGCACCCCTTAGGAACTTCAAAGAAAGATAACATGTACATTGCTAGGCTCGTTAAGACTGAGTTAATTAGGACTAGCCTTCCCCCAACTGATAGGAGTTTCCCTTTCCAACTAGCTAGCTTTTTCTGAAATTTACCTTCTATTGACTCCCAATCACTATTGGATAATTTTCGGTGGTGCATAGGAATGCCAAGATATTTGAAAGGAGTTGAGCCTGTTTTACACCCGAAGAGTCGTGCATAATCTGCTTCAAACTCCTTGGCCTTGCCATAGCAATAAAGCTCACTCTTGTGAAAGTTTATCTTTAGTCCAGACAGGGCACAAAATTGGAGCTACTGCACAGATTCAATTGGATCATTACCATAAAACTGAAGCCAGTCCCCGGATTCAATTGACTGAAAACAGGAAGGTGTTCTGCACATTGTTCTGAGATACTGAAATTTAGTGCTCCGAACATGCTTCAGCCATGTACACAATATAGAATCAAAAATTGAATTCGCATTGTCAGGTTTAGAATAAACACATCCTCATTTAGGAGATGAACGAAACAAACAACATGTCATAAAACTGAAGCCAATTCCCAGATTCGATTGACTGAAAACAGGAAATAAGTGCTCTGAACATTGTCAAGATATCAGAAACACAAGATTTTCATAATTCTGCTGAACATGTGCAGTAATTTCATTGATATCTCTGTGAAGGTACATCATCAAGAAATCCACATTTGGGGATTTTTGATACATCGATGACTGATCAACTACTAAGTCCAGTTAGTCCAATGCTTCGCCACACAACCAAGAGTGCTTAGACCTCTGCTCATTAAGGAAGTTGCAGACCTTAACTCAAGAAGATACAATGCTCTAGGAATCGAAATCAATCAACACTAGTGTTCCAAAAAAACAGCAAAGTCTCCTGAACTAGGAAAGCTAACAACAACTCCATGTACGTGCATCACTTGTTCATTCTATTCCTTTTCATTGCCATTAACGACTTGAGTGGTAAATGAGTTTTTGAGTTATCCCAACGAGTGCGTTTTACGCTCCATCTCGTTGTGGGGGTGCGTTTTACGCTCCATCCCCCATGAACTATTGCAATAGTTGATTTTTTTTCAACTTTTTTTGTTTGCTTTAGTTCATGACCCCATTTCCTTATTTACCATTACTCTTAAGTCAATTAGGACAAGAAAGGAAAGGTGAACTTTGTTTCAGCACGTCTTAAGAATATGCTGTTGCTACCTAGGCAGGAGACTTTGCTATTCCTTTTGTACCACTACTGCAGTTTGACCAAGATCCAAAGAACAGTTCTCATCTTAAGCAAGCGCAAAATCATAAGAAACAGAGGCCTAAATACTCTAGGGTAATGCAGGAAGAAAAAGAGCTTAGAAGGACATGCTAACTTACTTCCAATGCCATTTCGTTGATGCATCACGAAGATGAGCTTCCGAGCTCCTCCATGTCGGTGAGATCAGGTGCAGGGGACGGCAAGGTTGCCACTTGAATGTGCGCAGAACGGGTCGTGGAAGAGTAGCTCGTCAATGTCCTGAGGCTTGCTGTTTCCGAACAGAAGTTCCATGAAGTAAGCTTCGGGGTCTCCGCCATCAGGGACTAGAAGTGTCATCCCGTCCTCCTCCTCCTCTGCCATCGCCGTCCTCTGGAGCTCATCAATGTGCTGCTCCGGCTGGATTTGCAGCACGTTCTGCATCTCTACGATCTCCGGCGCCGCCTCGATCGTGGTCTCGTGTAGTGACATGAGGCTCTGCTCAAGATCTCCCGCGAATAGCATGGCATCATCCTCTACTGAAATCAGGTTCTGCTCAAGATCCACCGCGAACAGCATCGCATCATCGTCTTCGAAGTTGGTCTGCTGGCGCGGCCGCCTGCGGGACGTCGCTTCCTCGAGGTCATTCGCCGCCTTCCTCTTGCATCCTGACATTGCCGACGACGTGCAGGATGATGACGACGGTGCCGAGCGCCCAGCGCCTCGAGATGACTTGTAAATCTTGCAGATGACCATGTCTCCAGCGGCAGTGTCCTTCAAGGTGTACTCTGCCATGATCCAGCCTGGTTTCTCCACGATCTTGGGCCCGATCTTGACGTGGTACGACAGCTTGGTCACGTAGCCGGCGGCGGCGCTGAATTCGATCGGCTTTGGGCGGCCCTCGGCGTGCCAGCTCTCCTTCTCGCCGGTGCCGTCGATGGTCCTCGATCTCCTCTTGCTGGTTCCGACGAATCGCGCGGGGCTGAAGAAGTACCACTGCTGGCCGTCGCCGGCGTCTCGGATGGACACGCGCGCGGGCGTGCCGTGAGCGCGGACGAGCTCGTCGGGCTGGGCGGAGCAGACGTCGGCGTCGCGGAAGTAGGCGGCCTTGGCGTGGCCGCTGAACGTGCCCTCGATCTTGCCGCAGAGGTAGCAGTCGACGAGGCGCTTGCTGCTGGGGGAGAAGGAGTCGTCCTCTTCTCCTGGGACGGCCATCTCCGACGAGTGGATCGCGATGGCGAGATGGAGCTCTCCGCCGCCAATCAACTAGGGCGCGCGTCGATCAGGGGGAGAAATCTGTGGGGGAGAAAGGGGGATTAGGGTTGTGGAGGCAGCAGCGATGGTGGCACCCCTGCTTATATCGTGAGGGATCAGAGAGGGGAAGGAAGCAGGGGAGAAGGCCCGAGAGTTTTGGCGGGAGGAGGGAAACGCGTTGAATTTAAGCGATGTGGCGGTGGGTTCTGTTACGGTTTCCTTATTCGCGAGTCCGATCCCGGGATGTTGAATCAATTCTGTTGCAGAAGCTAGCGTGCTTTCCAAGTTGATGAATTATCTTGCCCACAGCGAAGCTAAGCCCCTGCCTGAACGCCGACGAGTGACGATCCATGGTGTAGTTGGCTTCCTCTGTTTCTCAGCAGAAGCAGAGCCAGGCACAGGGCTTCACAGTTAGTAACATGGAAGTGTTGTTGTCCGCTGAAAATTTCTGCGTTCTTCAAGTTTAGATTTAAATGTATTAGGGAAAATTTTATTCAAAGTTCTGAGTATGTTAAAGAGTATTTATATGCAAATTATACTGCATGAAACTTGGTGTCCTGGACTGAAGTTGCTGCGCTCGAAACATTCTTCCGAGTTACTGAAATCAAGGACCTCCACATAGTTGTCCACAAGAATTTCTCACATCACATGGTTTTCTAGTACGGCGACAGCCACCAGGCCGTGGTGTAGCTGCGCTCGCGCGACGACGTCGAGGCGCTCATCGGCGAGCACCGCGCCGAGGAGGGCAAACCCGTCGTGCTCGACGTCGGGCTCAAGCACTGCCGGCCGTGCGTCAAGGTGTGCCCCACCGTCGTCAAGCTCTCGCGATCCATGGCCGGCACCACCGTCTTCGCGAGGATGAACGGTTGGTGAACTCTGGTGACGGCGAGGCAGCCCACGCTCTCTGCCTGAACACAATGATGGCAAGCCCCTGCCTGAACACCACCGTCTTGGCCTGGCCACAATGAGGCCAATCCCCCTGCCTGATCACTGACAAGTGACCATGGCGTGGATGACGGGTATCCATGTTGCTCGTTGCCTCGCCGAGCAGCAGCAGCTGCAGCGCCCTCTGATCACAGTATGTGTTCATGGACTAGTATTGGTACTGCACGTACAGCATCAAGCTCAGCCCAGATGGCATGTATCTGTCCTGTTGGCGTTTCATTTGAAACAAGCTGTTTGAACTACCGTTGCAGATATACGATCACTAAAAGAATTTTGTCTGTAAAATTGAAATGTGCACCTGCACTCCGAGACTCTGTAATTACCAAAGCTTTGCCATGAATTCTGAGGCCAAGGAACCGGCATCCATCCGAAGCATTATTCACGAGGCCCGGCTGTCGAAATTCTCGGGCGGGCCTTCGTACGTTCATGGCCCAACGAAAACTGTGCAGCCGAATGAATGGGCTTGAGATCCTGCACCCATAAAATGACCCAATTAAGCTAACTAGAGGCGACGTGTTTGGTGTTCGGTTTCCTCTAGTTTCGGTGACGATCAGCGGATGAATGATCTTATCCATTTACATTTTCACCGCAAGTAAGGCTAGTGTCTTTATCTTGTCCGAAGATCACGCGATAACTCGTATTTCCTCACCTCATCCGTCGTCATGCATGTGCATTCCGATGTGTTTCGAACTTCCAATGCGCAGGCAGCGCCACATGTGTAGTATGTAGTTCGCACGTTGTAGAGAAGCATACAGTAAATGTTACGGTTATTAACCCACCAAAGTGATGCATAATAATGCACTTAAATAAAATGCGTTTGTAAGGGAGAATGATTTGTTTCATAAAAGGAAAAGGGAGAACGATTTCCACCGGAAAACCAGCCGGAGCAGAGATGTAGTTTTACGTTGAGTTTGCTGTTTGATCTCTGCGTGGATAATTATGAGCATATAGTTTGTTAGATCCGATGCATGCGTGGATAAACTACATTAGTACGGTGAAGAATTGGATGCCGCGTCACCTATCCCGCCTGAACCGCAAGTTCGTTAGGTGCCCAGGGCTCTATATAAGCGCGCAGCCTTGTCGCCAACAGTGCCACACCGCCACGTCTCTTGCCACCGATCGAGCTCCCTCCAAGCCACAGTTCCATCTGATCTGTCATCCATTGCTAGCTCAGCTCTCTCCATGGCCGCTGCAACTCATCACCGTGTCCCGGCGCTGCTCGCCGTCTTCGTCCTCGTGCTCCTAGTCAGTGCGCCGTGCGGCGGCGCCAGGCTGGTGCGAGAGGTGGACCCGAGTGGTGTCACTGCCGCGCCGGTGCTTGACGGCAGCACGGCGGCGGGGAAGATGAACCGGGCGGGGACGGTGATCGGCACCGCGTCAAAAATAGTCCCGCCGTCCGGTCCGTCGCAGAACCACAACTGATGGCCACGGCTCGTCGTTCGTTCGCGCGCGGCCAGAGCTCGGCCGGCGTCTCCAAGCTGATCAAGATTTCGGGCCGGCCGGCCGCTGCGAACGAACCATCAGTGATCCATAGGTTCCGAATAATTGTTGCCTTCTTTAGTTAGTTTAGTTCAATCGACGTGCAACTCGATCGGTTATTACGCCATTAATTATTAGCATCCCTAATTTGGATGGGTGATAGTTTTCAGTTATGGAGCACGCAATGTAGGCTTATGATTGATTTGATATTTAATGTTGGCAAGAAGAACTTTTATTTCCAAGTCGTGGTACATATTGAAGAGTTGTTTCACTCAGATATGTACATAGATAGGAGTTTTTTAGATAATGAAACATAAGGTTCCAGCTTCTACATCCCCGAGAGAATGTACGCAGCTGATGATTACAAAGTGGGAGCACTTAGGCTCGAAGTTTGAACAAATGTTCTAAAAACTGGGAAGGTACAAGGATACTCAAACAAACATTCCAAACTAAGCTGCAATTCTATTTGAGAACCTCCATCTAAATTTGGCAAAGACTTCCATGACAACGCTTTCTAGCATTCGGCATGCTTTTTTCAAATTCGCCCTTGCCATCTCATCCTTGTGCAGCGCCGACCAAGTGCGCGTCCAATATGTGGCCCTGAATATCACCTGCAGAAAAGTGTTAGAACTAGATCGTTTGAAAACCATATCATTTCTATTCAACCAAATTGCCCAACATAAAGCTGCTATACCAACACTAATTTGTTCCCTGGCTTTTGGTTGTAAGCCCCGTAGCCAAGATCCAAACATATGGTTAATGCTAGTCGGCGGTTGAATTCCAAAAGTAATGTGAATGGTGTTCCAAATAAATCTAGAGAAGGGGCAGTTAATGAAAAGGTGTTCTATAGTTTCCGGCGAGCTGCAAGAGCAACAACTTAGGTCCCCTTTCCAATTTCTTTTTGCCAAGTTGTCCTTAGTTAGGGTTACCCCATTCATCTTGTACCATAAATTTTTTTAAATTTTAAGTGGTACCTTGATGGCCCAAATTGGGCTCTGTTGGGGAACGACATTGTCTTGGATGAGTGACCTGTAGATTGAACGTGTTGAGAAAACTCCGTTCTTGTGCAGGTTCCGGACAAAAATGTCTCTATGTGCAGATAGGTTTGTGGGCAGCACCTGCGCCACCAGCTTGTACCAGTCCGCAAGATTACCCCCAACTAAACCCCTACGGAAGGAAACATTTAGTGGAGTTGTGTTTAGCACCTCGGCCACTAAAGAAGATTTTTTCCTCACTATATGGTACAGACTAGGATAAATATCTTTAAGACATCCATTCCCTAGCCAGTTGTCCTCCCAAAATCTCACTTCCGTCCCAGACTTTACTTTAAAGTGACCAAGCTCTAGAAATTTGTCTTTTATTTTCATTAGTCCCGACCAAAAGTGGGAATCCCGGGTCTTTTGACAACTTGCGTCAATAACTTATTGGATAAATATTTTCTCCGTAGGAGAGTTTGCCAAACACCATCCTCGTTTACCAATTTGAACAACCATTTGCTTAGTAAGCAAGTATTTTGGATTTCCAAATTTTGGATGCCTAACCCCCACAGTCTTTTGGTCGACATAAGATGCTCCATTTTGAGAGTCTATATTTTTTCTTATGTTCGTCACACTGCCAGTAAAACCGGGAACGGTAGTAATCCAATTTCTTTATGATTCCTTTAGGCCTTCCACAACGGAAGCGCTCCCGGCAAAGAAATCGGGTCCCACAAGAGGTAAAACAAGCATTGGTCTTCGGACACACAGCGGTGGGCATCGGAGCTACTTCCAGCACTAGGCCCCACATCGTCCAATAATATCGGATCCCACGCCATGGAAAGGAGCAGCCTTTGCCAGATAACTATTGTTTAATGAATGGGAACCGGCGCAACAACTCGGTTTTTGGGCATCGTTTGATTTTTGGAGCCACCCTCCACAGCGGTGAGAGCGATGCTCGTGAGCTTTTGGGCATCGATCTACAGGACCATTGTGGAAGGCCTTAGGAACCTCAAAAAGGACAACATGTACATGGCAAGACTTGTGAGTACAGAGTTGATCAGGACTAAACGCCCTCCCACCGAGAGTAGCTTGCCCTTCCAACTAGTTAGTTTTTTCTGGAATTTTTCCTCGATTATTCTCCAGTCACTATTAGAGAGCTTTCTGTGGTACATGGGGATTCCTAGGTATTTGAAGGGTGCGTAGGCAGTATGACACCCAAATAGCAATGCATATTCGGATTCAAACTCCTTGGCTTTACCATAGCAATATAACTCGCTCTTATGGAAATTAATTTTAAGTCCTGAGAGTTGCTCAAAAGTGCTTAGCACCAATTTGAGATTTCTCGCATGTTGAATATCATGTTCCATAAAGAGGATCGTGTCGTCCGCATACTCGAAGGACTAAGAGACCCTCATCCACCGGATGGGGAACGACACCCCTAAAGTCCCCATTATTCTTTGCTCTCTCGATGAGAATAGCCAACATGTCAGCTACCAAATTAAAAGGAGAGGTGATAGAGGGTCTCCCTGCCGAAGACCCTTCTTGGTCTGAAAGTAATGACCTATGTCATCGTTTACCTTCACCCCAACACTCCCTCCTCTTATGATTTGGTCTATCCACTTGCACCAGATAGGCGAGAAACCCTTCATTCGTAGGGTTTGCTGTAGGAAAGCCCAATTAACCTTGTCATAGGCTTTCTCGAAGTCTAGCTTCAGGATTACCCCATCGAGCTTCTTCCGATGCATCTCATGTAAAGTTTCATGTAATATTACTACCCCTTCCATTATGTTCCTGCCAGCCATGAAGGCCGTGCTGGGAGGGTCTTATAACCTTTTGAGCTACTAGAGCCATTCGGTTAGTCATGACTTTCGTAAAAATTTTGAAACTTACATTTAGTAAACATATAGATCTAAACTGTTGTATTTGTTTAGCCTCTTGTTGTTTAGGAAGAAGGGTGATAATCCCGAAGTTAAGACTGAAGAGAGGTAGGTTCCCTTTATGGAATTCCTCAAAAAGTGATAAAAGGTCGCCTTTTATGACATCCCAAAATGCTTGATAGAACTCAGCCGGAAAGCCGTCCGGCCCCGGCGCTTTGTTATGTTCCATTTGGAAAATTGGTTGCTTAACCTCATCTTCCATGAAGGTGGATGTTAAGATTTCATTCTCCAAGGTTGACACTTGTGGAATGTCATCCCGAAATGACTCTACTAGCGAGAAGTTATTTTTCTCTCGAGCCACCAAAGAGACCTTTGTAATAGCTTGTGATGTACCGTTTAAGATTTTCATCACCTTCTATCAGGCCCTCTTCTTGCTCAAGTTGGAAAATTCGTGTTTTCCTATGCTTCCCGTTTGCAACAAGTTGAAAATATTTGGTATTGCGATCTCCTTGCAACAACTTAGTTGTTTTTGATCTTTGATACAATTTAATTTCTTCCTCTCTTAGTAATTGGACAAGGCGCTGCTTAAGGCAGTTTTTGAGATCTAGCTCACTTGCGCTTAGCACTTGTGTTTCGGCCTTTTTGTCCAATTCATCGGTTTTCCTTACAATTTCCTCTTTTTCTTTTTTATATGTGCCGCTGGTATTCCTCGCGCATCTGCGGAGGAACTGTCTTAATCTTTGTATCTTAAATTGCCATCTTTGGAGAGGCGTTTTCCCCTAGACTCTTGTGCCCACACTTTAGCAATCATTTCAGAAAAGCCCTCTCTTAACAACCACCCAAGCTCAAACCTAAAAATAGGTTGTTTGGTGGAATGAGTACCACTTCCGGTGTTCAAGAGTAGTGGGGTATGGTCCGAAATGTCCCTATTTAGCGCTTGTACCGTGGATAGGGAAAACTTAGTTTCCCACTCCGTGCTGACAAGAATCCGGTCAAGTGTTTCGTATGTGGGCACGGGTCGAGAATTGGCCCAAGTAAACTTGCGATTAGATAAATGTAGTTCCCTCAAGTCCAAGCTGTCAATGACTGCGTTGAATAAAAAAGGCCATCTATCATTGTATCTATCATTATTCTTTTCCTGTGGGTTTCTAATGATATTAAAATCACCTCCCACAAGTAAGGGCAAATTCTCTTTAGCACAGGTTTGGACCAATTCCGTAAGGAATATTTCCTTGAATTCTTCCTGGGCTGCCCCATAGACCGCCACTAGGATCCATTGGAAACCATCTTCCTTATTGCGGAGGTGAAACTTGACATAAAAGTCCCCTTCGCTAATACTACCAATATCATAGACTTCCAAATTAATTCCAAGAAGGATGCCACCGGACCGACCATGAGGTTGAGTCCAGTGCCGGAGGAAGTCCCGCCCTCCACAAATGTTGTTTAAGGTATTTTGAGGAAAATCTGTTTTGCCGGTCTCCGTAGGGCGATAAAGTCTAGCTTTTGTTCCCTACTAGTGTCCGACAGGAATCTCAATTTAGCCAAGTCACTTAGACCTCTGCTGTTCCAGAAAATTCCTTTCATTGTCCACCTTATCTATGTTTTTTTATTATCCTAATCTTAGGATTTTTCTTTTTTTGAGTGATTTCTTGGACTTATGTTTCTTGAAGACAGTCTGAAAATCACAGCTTAGGTGATCATTGTCGTCATCCATAACCTCCTCCGTTAGGTCACCACATAAGTGGTCGAGAGTGAGGTTTTCAAAATCACAATCCTCCTCAATATCAGATGGTAAACTTTGTAACCCTTCATCTTCCGAAGTACAATTATTAAATGTGTTACCAAGATTTAAATCAAACCGTTTAGCGTCTACTTGCTTAAGTAGAGAAACAGAGGCTAAGATACTACGATCGTTGAGGCCAATGTTAACTCCTAAACTAGTGATCTTGGAAGAAATAACATTATCCGGAAGGGAGGAAAAGGATAGATTGTTACCTTCGGATACGTCGAGGTTTTTCCATGCTGCCCTCTTTTTTGCCTTGTCCAGCACACAAGCGTCTGCGCCGCCAGCGAGCCGGGGACTCAACCGGGTGGGCGACAGAGCCACATCTTGAATTGTCGCAGCTGCAGCGAGAGGACCGGTCACGCTGCCCCCAGCGAGCCCGAGCGCACGAAGGTGTTCCACACCTCGGGACAAGCCGCGGCCCAGCACCGGGGCGCCGAACCCGAGTCCCACGCGCAGCCGGGGTACCCCGGGTTGGCTGGGTCGTGCCAAGTCGGCCGCGTCGGGCAGCCGCGGTCGCCCCGCTTGGGCTCTACAACGCGCTCGCCCCGCCTGGGCACAGCGCGCTCGCGATCGCCCCGCCTGGGCACAACGCGCTCGAGCCGACGCCGTTTCGCTGGACCGGTGCCGCCCCGCGAAGGCAGTGACATAGTCGCGATCCTCCGGTGGAGAAGCAGCCACTACCTCCTTGGCTTCCTCCCGGGTATCACCACGGGTTAGCGACAGCGGATCCATGTGGAGAACATCATCCCGGCAACGGATCGCATCTGGTACTTGTGCTCTTATTGTTGCACCAGATCCGAGAGCGGACACCGAGATCGTTCACGCCACCATCAATGTTGATTACAACATGCTCGGTGTGCTGGAGGCTACACCATCTATTGTGGATGGTTTGACCATGGATTCCCGCAAGTTGAAAGATACCACGGCTATCATTGGAGATCTTACTGCTAGGGAGAAAGCCATCATTGCCACCATCAACGCTAATGACACCAAGGAGGAGGCAGCCGTCATCGCCATCATCCCCGACCCCGACATAGTTGCCACAACTGATCTACTCTTGGAGATCTCGCTTCCCGCCAAGCCGCGCCGGGCGAGGGGTAGTGGAGTGGGCCGGGGAAGGCCGGAATGAAGCTCCGGGCTAGACCGAAAGAGATGAGCGCCGTCGACCAGGTAACCATTAGCAACACCGGGTTGACCGTTGCACGCTACCACCGCGGGGCTCGCGTGGACGCTCCTCGACGTGGGGGCCGCAAGAGGGGGACGGACGGGGAGGAGTGATGTGCGGCTGTGGTGACTAAGGACGGGAGTCCAAGGGAGGCGAGTTGGGCGAAATGCATCTTGGGTTGGGAGAGGCAGCGTGGGCCGCCTTTTTTGTGGGCTGAGGCTAAAAGCTCACAGCAAAATTGCATTTTTCTGTGGGTTATCATTAAACCCTCATTAAAATTATATTTTTCTGTGCGTTTCTACACACGCTCACTAAAATTGAAATTTGGTGTGGGTTATACAAGAAGCCCTCGAGTAAAATTATAGGCCCTCACTAAACATCAAGTTTACGGTAGTGGGAGGCCATGCA
>JAUNZO010002121.1:0-110738 GCA_031894775.1 Chloris gayana
TCAATTTTATCGTTTTGGAGTCTTAAATAAAGTCTAATCTCAAACTAATTGCAGACCACTATCTAATTCACGAGACGAATCTAACGAGGATAATTATAGTGTTATTAGAAGATGTTTACTGTAGCATCACTGTAGCAAAACATAGATTAATTAGGATCATTAGATTAGTCTACGCAAATTAGAGGGAGTCGCGACATAGGTTTTGTTATTAAATTAATAAAATTACTACTTAAATAGTAAGATTCTCTTTGATGTGACGAGTATCTAAATTTTAGAGGTGGAAACGAACGGGGCCTGAGATGTTGGAGGATATCTCTTCGGGCAGAGTGCCAGTGAAGCTATTGTTCCGGATGTCCACCACGGTCAACTGCGGCAATGACCATATTTTGCTCGGGAAAGTCGCCGGAGAAACGGTTGTTACCGAGCGCTAGGTCTATCAGCAGAACGCAGTCCCCTAAGTTTACTGGGAGCGTGCCGGTAAAGTTATTGTTGGCAACGTCGATTTCGTAGAGCTTCCCCTTGGCGCAGAGTGTCTCCGGGAGCGGGCCAGAGAGGTTGTTGTTGGACACATACAAGTTGTCGAGGAGAGAGTGCTTCCCGAGCTCCGGTGGGAGCTCGCCAGATAGCTGGTTGTAAGAAAGCATTAAGCCAGTAAGCCGCGGTAAGAGTCCGATGCTCGCCGGTATCGTGCCAGCCAAGTGATTGTCGATAATGGCTATCAAAGCAAGGTTCTTGAGGTTCCCGAAGCTTTCCGGTATCTCTCCCGTGAGCTGATTCCAGGAAAGGTTCAGTATAACCAAGTTGACTGCCGTGACATTGTGGGCCAGCTCGCCCGAGAGGGCGTTGTCACTAAGGTCAACCTCCTCAAGCTTCCCGTGCTGCAGCACCCACGCCGGGACGGACCCCGTGAGCGTGTTATCCGACATGTGGAGCGTCGTGAGCTCCTTGAGGTTGGCAAAAGTCTCTGGGATCTCCCCGGTGAGGCTCATATTGGACATGTCGAGATACCTCAGACTGGTCAGTTTCGCGAACTCCCTCGGCACGGGCGCCGACGCGAACCAGTTGTAGGCCAGTGTGAGCATCTCGAGCCGAGCGAGGTCGCTTATCTCAGATACCGGGTATGCACCGGTGAAAAGGTTGGCGTGCAGCACCAGGGACTTGAGCGCCCGCAGCCTTCCCACCGCCGGCGGCACTTTGCCGGCGAAGCTGTTACTGGAGAGATTGAGATGCTCCATCGCAGGCGAGAGGCTGTCGATGCTCGCCGGGAGGGCGCCGGACAAGATGTTGTTGGAGAGGTCAAGGAAGCGAAGCCGTGCGCAGGCGTAGAGCGCGGTGGCTGGGAAGGCGCCGGTGAGGTTGTTGTGCGAGAGGTCGAGGTGGGTGAGGCTCTCGAGCGCGCACACGGACGCCGGGACAGAGCCGTTCAGTTGCAGGCTCGGGAGGGACAGCTCCACGACGACTCTGCCGCCGCCAGGTGTTTCGTCGCACGTTACACCGATCCATCTGCAGTGGTCGGCAGGGTCCCAAGCAGACGCGAGCTGCCGGGGATTGCCCAAGTCCTTCTTGATGGCGAGGAGCGTGCCGCGGTCGCCGGCAGCGGCGGGCTGGACGCTGCCCACAGCGGTGAGTATCAGCAGAAGCAAGATGGGGAGCAGGCTGGAAAGGTCCAAGGTGGCCGACATTTTTGTGTTAGTGAATGATCGCTGATGGCTGAGTCGGGAGAGGCCGGGGCGTCGCTGTCACTATTAGTACGCGTGAATTGGCTTGTGAGTCAACGAGTCAAGTCAAAGTCTTTGCTTGACACACTGGGCCCAAAAGAATCGTACGAGTGGCCCACCCAAATGCCCAATGGCAAGGACGAAAACGTTCTCACCGGGGCGAGTCTCAGAAAGTCCGTCGGAGGGTGAATTTCGGTCTGTCACTGCACTTATACTTGCAGTTTTGGGAATATTGTGCATAAAAAAACCATCGCATCAAGAACAATAAGAGACCTATATTATATGCCTAATAAAAATACAGGGTCAATAACTCCTACATCTATTTCTCTTTTTTGCCCGGCAGAAGCAATCACTCCTACATTGTTTCAGTCAGCTTTCTAGTACTGAATGCCAAGCGTTCAGTTCTTGTGTGCCAAGCTGAATGCTCATGTTGCCTAAAAGAACTGAATGGCAAGGTTCATAACTCCGATCTGGTAGTCGTCAGCACATTTTGCCTCTAAATAATACTGCTCGATTCAGTCGTATCATTTCCTGCCAATGATCCAGTGCAATGTTGGTACGTGGTATTAGTCAAGCAATCCATTATCACAACATAACTTTTTGTATTCATTCAAAAAAAACATAACTTTTTGTAAGTTCATTCCAGCTGTTTTTAATTATTAGTTGCTTCCATGCATACGTAATGGTGTTCCTTCGTTCTAGTAGTAGCTTTGTGTGAAATGTGTTAGACCCTGCAAAGTTTTAACGCATGGGACATCGACCTTTCATTTGGCTGAAATTCCAGTGTTCTCTACTCATATGTTACAATACACATATTGGTCAATTCAACTTCAGCTTTCAGTCTTCATTGAATGTAATAATGCAATGCACAGTAAACAGCGTACATATGCCCCCGTTGTTGACCCTGTTTTGAAGAAAATTAAATACGCCAAGAGGGATTCACTCATAAACCATTGCGCAGTATAGATGATAGCCCAAGGAGGCCAAATGTACCGTTTATCTTAATACAACAACAATTTTGATGATTCTATTTTGTACAACTATATACTCTTATTTACTTTCGCGAACTCCCTCGCCTGAACAGACCCCGTGATCAGCATATGTTACCATACATGCCCAACGTTGTTAGTTCCGGGAGGTTGGCTTCGCGATTTCTCGAACTCCCTCGGCACGCCCCCGGTGCAAACGCGTCGTTGTCGGCAGTATGAGGTACTCCATGCTTCAGCCCTGGTGAGCTAGACTATCCGTACTCATCGTACTCTATTTTCATTCTTTAAAAGAAATATTCTGTCCTAATCAGCAAGAATCTCTCCTCTATATTCAGTTTTGCTGCACCCATCCATACTCTATATTCATCCTCTATATCAACTACCCAATATTTTATTCAACCATCTGTAACTACCATCTCTTTTCATATCTCTTCATATTTTTTTCACTTCTTTTCATTTTACAATAGTTTAGCAACTAAATTTTTTAATTAAATAATATTTATTAAAAATTTTCCTTTTTTCTTCCTTTTCTCCCTTTTCTTTCCCCTTTTCCCTTCTTCTCCCTACCCCTCTCCTTTCCCCACGCTTGTCTCCCCGCCTCCCCCACGCGCCTCTCCGACCCGCGCACACCACCCGGCCCCGTCGCCTAGGCCCGCCTCCTCCATCGCCGGCCGGCCGCCGCCGGGCCGCGCTCCTCGCGCCGCCACCGGGCTACGCCTCCCTGCGCATCCCCTATCTCTCCGCCCGCTCGCGCGCATCCCTCGCGCCGACGCCGCCGGCCGGGCTCGCTCCCCCCCACATCGCCGCCTCCGGTCGGGCACCCTCCTCCGCGCGCGCCGCCGACCGACCCCCCCGGATCTAGCGGGCCTCGACCTTCTTCCTCCGGATCCGGCCTCTCTCTCTTCCGGGCGGTTGAGAATGGCGCGCTTGCGTGCGGGCCCCGCCACCCGGGCCCGCCTCCTCCATCGCCGGCCGGCCGCCGCCGGGCCCGCGCTCCCCGCGCATCCCCTCTCTCTCCGCCCGCTCGCGCGCCTCCCTTGCGCAACCAACCCCTACGCCGCCGGCCGGGCTCGCTCCCCCCCCAATCGCCGCCTTCGATCGGGCTCCCTCCTCCGGCGCGCCGCCGGCCGAACTCCCTCGCCCGTATCCGGCGGGCCTCGACCTTCTTTCTCCGGATCCGACCCTCTCTCTCTTCCGGGCGGTTGGGAATGGCGCGCTCGCGTGTGGGCCCCACTCCACGTGGCGGGTGGCGTTTGTTCGCTACCTCCGCTCCATCCGCCGTATGGGAGGCCATCCGGGACCGTGCCGTTCGGCTCCCGAGTAGCCCGGTGTAGCTGATTTTACGGTAAAGCCATCCTTCAAGATACTTACCGCATACCGGTGCGGATAGTCTAAAGAAGTCGGGTACGCTCCGATGAAAAAGTTGTTGCCCACCACTAGCTACGAGGGACATATTCTCTCTAAAAATGGATCAAAAATAATTTTGATTGTGCCATGTCGATAATTAGGACCACAACAATATTAATTCCCTTTTAAATAGAAGGATTGGGTCCCTCAACTTTCTTCCAGTTTCTAACTACAAATGAAGTAAATTTAGGGAAAGAATAAATCTCCGAGTTGATTTAGTGAGCTACTGGAGATAGTTTCTTTTTTTGGTATTATACTCCCTCCGTTTCATAAGGCCATTCTCTTTTCATTTCACGTGTTCCAAGTATGACATGTCAGATTTCTAGTCTTGTCATATGAAATGAAAGTACATCTCTCAGTGCACCATTTCATTTCACAATTTCATAGGTTGAAAGAGACATTAAATTATGGATAAAAGGAAAGGCTCTCAATGCACTTTCATTTGTCTTTCATTAACTTGGATAAAGAGTCCATGGTCTTTCACTAGGATAAAAGGCTTCCCCTCTCTTTCATATTAATTACCTTGCCATGTCATCTATTTTTCCGACGTGACAGCTAATTAATGTCAAATAAAAGGCCCATTGAGAATGACCTAAGGCTACTCCCAGTGGGGAGTTTCATTTCATTGTTTCCAAGATGCCATATAAGCAACAAGGATGAATGAAATATCTCATAAAATGCATAGTTTCATTTTATTGTTTCCTAGGTAACACATGCAAGAGAGAAATGTCTTGGAAACAATGTAGAGACGGTTTCATCTAGATGGCCCTTTCTTCGCTCTCCTTATTAATCTCTCGTCACATCAAGCAAAATTGCTTACATGACAACTCATTTATTGAAAATGAAACTCCCACTAGGAGTAGCCTAATACTTGTGATTCTAGCCTTGCAAACTTTTGTCAAAAAACTTGTGATTCTCACATTTCAATGCATCATTCTCACTTCCCTATGCATTTCTATCTCTATATATTTCCTATAGTTTTCTCGTGCACTCGCAGTTTTATTGCTTCCCCTTATTTTCTATCCGAACTAAAATCACAAGTATTATGAAACAGAAAGAGTAATTTCTTGAAAATGCTTTTAATAGGCAAGGAGCGCTCCAGTTTGGGGAGCGTGGGACTGCAGCCGACATCTTGCGTGGGCAAACAGAATCGGGTCGGAAAAGCATATGGCAGCGTTTGCACGGTACTCCCTCCGCCCAAAAATATAAGGACTTATTGACTTTCTGATTTCTGATTTGACCATTCATCTTATTTGAAATATTATACAAGTATGAAACTAAAAAAACATACTTAGAAATAAATTATATTGTAACAAAATAAATAAAATTTTAATAATTTTTTTAAAATAAGACGAATGGTTATATATGATATCCGAAAGTCAACAAATACTTATTTTTCTAAATAGAGGGATAGTCAACAGGCTACCGCAGGACGTGTTCATTCCAGAGGAAGCCGCCATGGAAAAAGAAAATGGAGAGGTGCAAATAGCTCGTGGTGCGTGGGAATCAGCTTGGTAGTCAACGGTCCAAAGTCTTTGCTTGTCAAGACGGGGCCCTAGCGATGGTGGAATATGTATTGGCATTATTAGGAAACAGTCTCGAGGAAAATTTCTGTCACAAATTATTTTGGCTTTGGAATATTACTAGCAAAAAATGATTGCACCAAGAGGGGCAAGACTTTCACGTCTCAAAATGCAGGGTCAACGTATTCTTTTTCTTCGTTTTGGCGAAAGGAGTGGCTCCTACATTGTTAAGTCACGTTAATACCTTATTGTGTTTTCAAAAAGGGAAGCATTCAGTTCTGCGTGCCAGCTCAATGCTCCTGTTACTAATAGAGAACTGCATGGCTTGTGTGCAATGTGCCACACCTTCCTTGCAAAGTTTAAACATAAAACATTGCATGTGAATAATATCGACCTTGCATAGTTTAAACATGGCATGACAACCATTATTTTGGTGAATCAATTTTGAGCAACCAATAAAACTACGACACAATAATGTGTCTTGCACTGCCGATTTACCAAACAAAGGTAGCGTCGGCCGGCAGCATCTTAATTCACAAGTCACACGGCTACCTATCCTAAGGCACCACGCCGGTTATCTGGTTGCCACTCAGGTCGAGCTGAACCAAATTCTGCAGTAATTCGATCGATTTCGGTATGGTACCGATTATCCTGTTGCTACTCAGGTCGAGCCGAGTGAGATTCTGCAGCAGTTCGATCGATTTTGGTATGGTACCACGTATGTTGTTGCCGCGTAGTATCAGTTCCTGAAGTCTGGAAAGGTTGCTCATGTCAGATGGCAACTCACCAGTAAACCGGTTATTCTCCGCTCTGAACTCCTGTAACCATGGAGCCGACTTTGGGACGGAACCGGAGAACATGTTGTCCCCAATAGAAACGAAGCTGGAGGATATCTCGTCCGGCAGATTGCCTGTGAAGTTGTTCATCTGGATGGATAACATGGACAGGTCTGGAAACGACCATATCTTCGCTGGGAAATCACCGGAGAAGCTGTTGTTGGAGAGAGATAGGGTATTCAGGAAGACGCAATCCTCTAAATTCGCCGGGAGCACCCCGGAGAAGTTATTGCTGTCAAGGACGATTTCGTGGAGCTTCCCATTGGCGCAGAGCGTCTCTGGTAGCGGGCCGGAGAGATTGTTGCCTGATGCATCTAGACGCCAGAGTGGCCCGTACTTTCCAAGATCCGATGGGAGCTCGCCAGAGAGCCGGTTGTAGGAAAGTAACACGTGTCTAAGCCGCGGTAGCAGTCCGATGCTCGCCCAACCCGGATTTTGTCCCCCGGGGGACGTCCCACCCCCTATCGGACGGTCAGCGATAGGTGGCCTGCTGGAGATTCACGAACAACAGGATGCCGGGATGGGCGATTAAGAATAATAAGCTTGGTTAAGCGGGGCAGGGCGGGCCCGGGATACCACGCCTGACACGTCCAGTCAGTGCCTCGAATGAATAGAATAACAAGCAGCTTCAGCGAGAAGGCACTGCAGCTCCGAACTGAAAGGGGCCGTGGACACATTGCTTAGTTGCCGGCTTCGAGTTAGTAGCCAGCGCAAATGCTGGTGAGGCCTGCGGGAGGAAGAAGACACCACAACCCACGGATCTGAGCTCCTCCATCCCTATGGCTGCAGCAACGCCGCTGCTTCTTAATAACAGGTAACTCGCTAACCTCTTCCAAGGAAAAGTAGTTTGATAATAAGAAGTTCAACTAGAATTACATTTCATGTGCTCTTGGTTCGTATGCCTGTGACACCTAGCTGTTCCTCGGCAACATTAGCTACAAAACATCTGTGTAACAATTCTCATGAACAACTTTTGTCTGCTCTTGAATCGTATGGCTGCTCTCGATTTTTTGTTGCTCTATATTTGTATCTCTGTAAACACCAGCTGAACGTCGAGGATATTGGCTATAAAACGTCTCAGTAGCAACATGTCGGTAGCAATTCGTGATATGTCAGTAGCAATACTTGTCCTCACGTATTTTCGCAAATCTGTTTTTATCCCGTCAAGCGATGAATAAAAAAAGCTACATATGCATTCGTAGGCAATTTAGATTGCATGCTAATGTTTTTATTCGGCCAAACGATTAATAAAATAAGCTACATATGCATTCATAGGCAATTTAGATTGCATGCTAATCCTTTTTTGGCTTGTATCCTCCGCATCCCAGGCAGAGGGCTACTGCTGGGCCAGATGCACGGTTAGGGACAGCACATGAAAGCGCCATCCTGCGGGCCGTACGGGAGTCCGCTGCAAGAGGAAGCAAGCCCGTGTTCAGGCCATACATCGGTCTGACATTCAACTCCTGCGAAGAGGCCAAAGA
Source organism: Chloris gayana (assembly GCA_031894775.1). Classification (NCBI taxonomy): domain Eukaryota; kingdom Viridiplantae; phylum Streptophyta; class Magnoliopsida; order Poales; family Poaceae; genus Chloris; species Chloris gayana. The sequence continues at coordinate 7,955 of JAUNZO010002121.1, forward strand.
CTACTACAACCTGTACTCCTGGGAAATGGGCTTCGGGGTGCGGCTCGACCGAAGTAAGAAGAATGATGTTGGCTACAGACGAAAGATGAACATCGTGTGCAGCTGTGAGGTGAGCCGTCTCTGTTAAAACCTGCTATTTGACTCATACGCATCTAAGGGGAGAGAACGGCATGTTACAGTTTTTTAAACTCATGCAGGGCTGGCCGAAGCGCGAAAATTCGCGTTCCATTAGAGTTGGATGCAAAGCAATGATGCGCCTGCACCGTACACCAGACCACGCATGGATTGTAAGTGTGGTTAATGATAACCACAACCATCAGTTGTCGGAGACATGTGGTGAGACCAAGCAATGGCCCTCCCATGGCGGCATAGATCCTGCAACAAAAGACCTGATCAGGAGGCTTAGAGAAAACAGGGTCAGCTTGGGATCTATATGCAGCATATTAGGTGCAACTGATGGTGTAACTGCTACATCCGTGAGAAGAGAAGCTGTGCGATCTGTGTGTGCAAGGCTAGCTCAGGAGTCAATAAAGGATGATATCGTCAAGACACAGGAACTGCTGGATGAAATGAAAAGGCAAGACCCAGGAATGGAAGTGCGGTTCAAGTTGGACAGCGAAGGGCGCATTAAATCAATGTTGTGGTGCACCAGCAAGAATAGGCATGATTATCAGCACTTTGGTGATGTCATGACCTTTGACACAACATATCGCACCAACCTATATAACATGCCTTTCTGTCTGTTCGTGGGTGTGAACAACCACTTTCAATCAATCATTTTTGGTGGTGTCCTGTTAACTACAGAGAAGACCGAAGACTTTGAATGGGCATTCTCAACATTCATTACATTAATGAATGGGCAAGCTCCTACCACTGTTCTAACAGGTGAAAGAATAAATCGTACACCAATCATATATTGCTGAAAATTGTTGCCTTCGTATCTCAATTATTGTGACAATTCTTCAGATCAATGCAAGGCAATGGAGGCGGCACTCAGGACTACAATCCCTACTGCTCGCCACAGGTGGTGTAGGTGGCATGTCCTGAAAAAGGCAAAGGATTACCTGGGCCACGCATACAGCAAGTACAGCAAGTTCAAGCGGGAGTTTCACTCCTCGTAACGGACATCACATCAAGGCGGGAGTTCGAGCTGAAGTGGATACGCCTTATTAAGAAATACAATCTGGGACATAATACATACCTAAGGAGGCTGTTTCGTCGGAGAGCTAAGTGGGCAAAACCATACTTCATGGGTGTGTTCTGTGCAGGCATGACAAGTACGCAAAGAAGTGAAAGTGCAAATCACATGCTGAAAAGGTTCATTCAGAGATCGGCGCCGATGCACGTGTTTGTCAAGAAATTCAGTGAGCTGCAGTTCGATAGGAACGCTCAAGAGGACAAGGAGAATCATGTCACTAAACAGGTAACCCATACTCCGGCTGCTCAACAAAGTACTGTTTTTTTCTGATCATAAAGTACATTCTTGCAACCACTGTTAGACAATAAATAGGGTTGTTTTCAGGTGCAAAAGAATGGCTATTATTTTTCCTCAACTAATGGCCATTGGTTGAATCTAACGGTGTAGATTAAATTTTAGAAGTTAATAACTAATGGCCATTAGCAAGGGTAATATTGTCAAAATAATATGATTATAATCCAAAAATTCATAATTTAGTCAATTTTTACGTGAAATTGTTATAAAATATTTATTTTAACTTTGATTAATCATCATCATCATTAATGTAGTCAATTTTTAGTGTATTTAACACAAATTGTATGATAAAAAACATAAATTTTTAGTGTAATTACTAAACTACCCTTGAACTAATGGCCATTAGTTGAAGAAAAATAGTGGTCATTATTTTGGACCTGAATACATCTCAATAAATAACCCAAGGCAGTGATAAAAATGGCTACTTACAAGAATGCCCACATGCAACATGCAGAAATCGAGGAAAACACACTTCAACGTGCCGATAGAAAAACACGCAAATGAAATATACACCAGAGCTATCTACAACAGGTTTGTAGGCGAGCTGTTCGAGGCCGGCAAATTTGCTGTGGACGAAGTGCGTGGCAACGGAACATTTGTGGTCGTGAACACGGAAGATGATGGAAACCTACAACAGCGCACGAATAATGTGAAGATCAGGGAAAACTATGGAAGAATAGACTGCGACTGCGGGCATTACGAGCACGTCGGACTCCTCTGCCGTCACGCCTTGAAAGTGAGTACAATTTAGCACCATCTTCGTCGGCTATAAATTCTCTGATGTGGCATAGAGAAGGCACACAGAGCGCTGATCTGATGCATCCTGCAGGTCCTCTTGCGCCAAGACGCGCGACGCATACCAGATGAAAACATACATAATCGATGGACGAAGGGGGCGTCGTCTGCACCAGTAGTAACTGCTGGAACAAAGACCGAGCCGGTTCACACGGGCGAAGCAAAACGTCGTGTGCTCGTGATGAAGGCGTTGGAGCTGGCCAACAACACAGAGCTAAGTGACGAAGCTTACCTGGCTGCCCTTAGCGCCCTGGACGCGGCAAGGATGGAGACGGGAAGGCGGCCTTTACAGCAGCTGCAGCAGACCAATGCACTGTCCGGACCGCGACCGCTGCTGTGCCCCGAGAGGCCTGCTAAGCGACGGCGCAGGCCTGGTACAAGCTTGCGCAGCTGGAAGGATTCGGTGAAGAAGAAGCGCAGGACCGACTGCAGCCGTGAGATGACAGATCCAATCATATCAGAAGACGAAGAGAACCCAGTCGGGGGCAAGACACGGCCGGTGCATGAGCTAGTATCGCGTTAGTGCACTTATCATAGCCTTGACATAAACCTTGCATTACGCCTTGACCAAGTATGCTGTAAAATAGTGAACATTGAATATTTCATCCGCTGTTATGCACCGTACAACTCAATCGAAATGCGTCCGGTGAATCGTCACCATCGGGCTGCCCGCCCGATTACAGAACAGGGAACAGAAACAAATTGGTAGAGAGTCTAGGCCACTGAATCTAGTAGCCTGATGCGTTGCGCGTCCACAAATATGGACGGGGCAAACAGCCATCCGCAACAATATGAACATGACAGGACTGAATTATCAGATCATCAGCTACTGGATTTTGCAAAGATTGATGAAAACCGAAGAACTATTTTATGTGTTGGTGGCTTTAAAAAGTGTTTAGCTAGAACTATATTTGTTGGTCCATACCATGACAAAGATAAACGCGTTGAATGCAGCCAAGCATGCACCGGGCTGGGTTGCTAATGCTTGGAGTTACCAGCAACAAACTGTTTGGACTGGTGCTAATTGCACTGGCCTGGAGTTACCCGAACTTTAAAAATTTTAAAATGAGAAGTGACGCATGAACAAACATATTTTAAGGGATGGAGTTACGTTGCATTCTTCCTTGAAAGTTGATTGAAAATAGAACCGGCTTGGGCGTGTAGTCGTAGCATTTGGACTCATGCAACGAGAATTTGACGTTGGTTTCAATGATAGTTTCCAGGGAGCAGCCTTCATCCTAAGCATTGTTATATTGCCTTGATAAAAAGCAAGAACGGATAATACAGTAATTAGCAAGACACGCCACGGCCTAACGCATTGCCATGGACCATATAAATTTCCCTTGGCATTAACCTTGACTTTGGGCCTTCCACTGCAAGCTTCGTCCAACGCAAAGCACTTGAAGCGCTCCGTGCAGAACAAGCTTGATTAGGGATAAGCTCTGCACCGGAAATACACGCATGGTCCGTCCTTACGCAAGCTTCGCGCGGCCTAGTGCAGCGTGTGTACATTTCAAAAATAAGTACTGCCTGCCGAAGAGGGGCTTTGGCTAGACCGCTAAGCTTCGTTAAATCCCATTTTTAGGGGTCTATATAAAAAGACTAGTGTCACCGCATTAGTGCGCCAGCTTCATACCTCATTTTATGAAGTCACCATGATTTGCTTTTCTTATCACATCGTTAAAACACTGCTTCAGTTAAGTATGGAGAAAACTTAGATCTTGGCGGCCATAGAAACACAGTGAAAAGAAGAAAAAGAGGGCAACAGTAAGCCCCGAGTGATTTCTTCTGGCAGCCTATGCGGCACAGAAAATAATGACCCATGTCTGAAGCCAATCTTTATCTTTATATATCTAAAACCCGTGGGTTTCATTGCAAATAAACCGTGCCACGTCATCCACAAAATGTCAGCCATTTGATCCATCCACTAAGAAATATACAACGTTGGATTTGCACCTGAACGTTTTACTTCTATACCCTTCAAGACGATACTGATAAACTCCAGATTTTTATCCTCCCATCAGTCCTCTGTGTACTTACACCTAGATCCTTCGGGAACAATATTTTTGTTGTCAGGTCCTTCCACCACCTATTCACTGAGATATTCAATTAGATCCTTCAACAATCACAATTTGGTCTCCAATCTCTCCACCACTCACTGCAATTCTATCTCTAGAAACTTTATGAATTGTAATAATACTTTCTTGTCCTTTCACCACTAATTTGAGTTATAAAATAAAGGTTTGTAAAATTAATAATTTTTGGGTCCTCTCGCCACTGTTTTATTATGTTCTAATGCAACTTTTAGTGTTGTCTTAAAAACACAAAAAATCATATGTGTAAAATAAAACGTGCAGTAATATAAATTTGATTTATACAAAAACATATATGAAAATGCAAATGTGAATTCTGATTTCCACGTGGTAAACTCACTTCATTTATTCATCTATCTCGTACGACCCTTTCGCATGTGCCCAACAAAATGTAATTAAATAAATGCACTTTATTTTTTCCTTTCTAATAACAAAACATAATTATGCATTAATTTAGTTAGGCCTATATAGTGTCTAGCCATGCAGTAGTCAAGCAAATAATTAGCAAAATACATCATTTATTCTCTTCCGGTCATTTTTGCAATGATAGATCAAAGATCAAAAGCATTTGCAATGACACCAAAATATATTGTGAACCTCTAAAAATACGTGATGGAATAAAAATAGTCATCTCATGTGAACCTTCTAAAAATATTTTAAGTTAGCTATGTTAAAATACGTGATGGAATAATACAATTAATTAAAATGGTGGGAACTATAGGGTCGTCAAACAAATAGTTACAAGAAAAGCGCGGCAACGCCGCGCGAAAATTCTAGTTAGTGCCGATGAGTACAGTTCCTCTACGGTAAACCCTGTGAGGTAACAGCGGGTGACATGTGTCACCCACGTCTTTGATGGCCCGGATGTCGGTGAGTGGTAATGCACATGCGAGTACTACCGAGGAAATGCACTCGCCTCGTTCGTTTCATGCCCTCTAAAATTTAGCACTGTCACATCAAAGAGAATCTTACTATTTAGTAGTACTTTTATTAATTTAATAACAAAACCTATGTCACGACCCCCCTCTAATTTGCGAGACGAATCTAATGATCCTAATTAATCTATGTTTTGCTACGGTGATGCTACAGTAAACATCTTCTAATAACACCATAATTACCCTCGTTGGATTCGTCTTGTGAATTAGATAGGGGTCTGCAATTAGTTTCGAGATTAGACTTTATTTAGTACTCTAAAATGATAAAATTCTCTTTGATTTGACCCCTGTAAAAATTATATACCTGGAAACGAACAGGGCTCGTGCCGATACCCTTGGACGACGAAGACCTATGAAAGGATTTCTTCAATTAGCAAATTAATTAATGACAAATGGGACTACGGGCCAAAAGGGTTAATGCATTGGGGGCGGAGCCTTGGTTGTGCGACCCTGCATGAGAAGGGGGCCCAATTGACAACGTTCAAAAGAAAAACTTTATGATCCAAACCGGGGACGCGAGAATTTGCATCAAAATTAATTAAACAGAAACTAGATCAGCATGTATTATTACAAGAAGACGACTGGAGGGGTTGGACAGCGACACGATGACAGAAATAAATAGCTGGTTACGAAACTTATACTGGAAAGAAAACGGGAATCTTAACCTAATGTTCCAACACTAAAACACACGCATAACGACGGAAATAAAGATAGCCGGCACGCGGGGTGACCACAAAACCTTCCTCTCCGGCTCCGTAATCCAAACCCCGGGCGTCGTCAAGATCTACTCGCGTTCACACTCGCGAGAGCTCCTAATTCATCCTTCATCTGCAAAAGCTCCGTCTGCAGCTCCTCGACGACCAGGGCCATTACATCGAACACTAGCAGCACTAACACAACCTACACCAAACGCATGAACACTGCAACAGCAAGCAGCATAACACAAACAGCACACAACACCTTTTTCTCCAGCTCAATCTTCTCAACCTTTCCTTCTAGGTACTCCTTCTCTCCCTCAAACTTGTCAAGCCTGTCAACTTCCTTCTTCAGCCCGGCAACCTCATTCTCCTGCTCATCCACGTTCTCGAATGCCTCCTTCACGATTTGCTTCATCACTACCCTCTCGCCTCCTCATGAACCAAACTGCATCGCGCAGGTCAACGAGCAGGGTTTGCACAAATGGATCAGCCGGCCCCTCATACCAACCATGGAAGTCGCATCCACCCGCCTTAATTTCAAAATGAACTGCAGTCAATACGGATCGAAACCAAAATTCAAAGCAAATCGATCAAGTCAAGATAAACGAATGCTTACCCGAGCATTGTAGCACTTCAAGTACCGGCGCCTAGGGTTATCGTCGCTCCAGGAGATCCGGAGCGCCGCCTTCTTCCGGCAGCGGCAAAAATGGCTGGCTCGTAGTCGAGCGGCCCAATGCGGTAGGGGATGGGGGAGTGTCTTGCTTCATCGTCATCGACGACGGGCGACCACGAGTTGCTCCCGGACCGGGACGACCCGGAGCCTCCAGCCATGGGGACCTAGGGCTTACTGATTGGCTACCGCCTACTAGGAGCAATAAGGCGACCGCGGATGCAAATGACGGGGTGATCAACCCGGCGACGCCGGAAGCTTATTTTTATACCAAGCGCGGGGCTTCGTCTCGACTAAGCGTCGTGCGCGTGTCCTCTGCAAAATCTCCGTGCTGACCGGGTCCAAAGCGCTATCGACACCGCCCGGGGACTGGTTTTGCGAAAAGGAAATTAGTTCGTGGGACCGGGGCCGCAATAGTCTTCTCTGGCAGCACCGGAGACGCAATCGTTCGCCGGGTGTGCTGCCCGGTGCTGTACTACATGCTGCTGGACTGCCTGGCTGGCGCTGGATCTTCCAGCCCAGCCGCTGCCCACTACAGCCAGCCCGGAAGAACAGTGTCCGGGTCACGGGCTTCGGATAGCTTGAGCGAGGTTGCGACGAGATTGAGCGAGGTTGCGACGAGAGTTCGCGCGAAACGCCGTATATCCGGGCCTGTTTGGTTACCGAAGTCAATTCCGAAAATCTCAATTATGCTATAGCTACCAACAACTAGATTCAACCCAAACTCTGTTGCTGATGATGCAGAGCTAGCTACTAGAAGCTGCTTTTGTGGCACACGCAGCACCAACTTGGTTCATTCATATCATTTGATCTAAGGGCCTCTGGAGCAGAAGCCCATAAAAGAAACTACTTTCCACAAAGAATTGAAATGTTGCTCCTGCCTGTTCTAATCGAGGAGCGTCAAATCTTGCCGATTCCTCGCTACTAGCAGCGATCCGGAACATGGTGCCTGCTTCCCGGATGGGCAACCTCTAATCTGCCGCGTGGAACCCATGCATGCATCAAATTTTGAAACGTGTCGACAGGGGAAACGAAACTCCACACAGGTGAGCGGGACCCAATGAGGCTACGAGAAGGAGCATGGGTCTTGGACCAAAAGAGCGCCACAAGGCATATAACCCGGGTGGTACAAGAGACCGGCAAAAATATCCAACAAAGTTGAAAGTGCCTGCGCCGACACAATGTCCCAAACCGGACAGGCAGCTGCCTCGCCGGATGACCGCAAGAGAGATGTAGACGCGGCGGCGGTGATAAGGGAAGCTAGGTTCCACGACGAGATCGGGGAAGGGCCTAACATCATGAACGTCACGGTCAAGCAGGTGGCCGACGCCGTCATTCGCACTCGGACGGGGAGACGCTGGCGCTGAACCAGCGTAGATTGAGCAAGGTAAGAAACAAAAGAAAACTATCCATAGATTTATAGATTTCAATGCAACCCTCGTCGATCTGCGGCTATGCTAGCCGGTACCAGGATACTAAACAATCCCATAGCACCGCCAACATCACCCAATACACCCAGCCATTAACGTCTTTGCTTCGTCGTGTTCCTACGCGTAGATCCGTCTCTGCGGGAGAATCGTCAAACTGTCCGAGGATGGCAACTGGACACACTACACGCTGGACGACGGAACCGGCCGCATTCAGGGGAGAATATGGTGAGTTGTGCGAAAAAATTAAACACACGGAACAGTTCAAATGTGACATTTGGGTAACCTGGGCTACTGTTATTGGTTCAACAGGGTGGAGCCGGAGGCATTCCTCAGATCACTATCACATGCTGAGTAAGTAGCGAGCCAGTTCTGAAATATACAAACTACATCTCTATATTTACCCCTTACAGCCTTGCCAACGCCTTGTCGGTCCAGCTTGGGGAGGTACTACCACGTTGCTGGCCACTTGAGCCGGGAGTATCCGCACGATTATCTACTCACTTACTCCGCTAGGTAAAAATTTCAATGCCTGCGTCGCGTATCCAGAATCGTAACGGGTGGGCTCCCTACATGATACTACTACCTAACCAAACTGTGTCTCCTCCAGCAGGAAAATAGACGACTACAACGAAGTGACGATGCATTTCCTACAGTGCATCTACCACCACGGCAATCTGACGAAACCCAAGCCAGACCATGAAGCATCCACGACTGACCTGCATGTTACCATGGAGAAGGTGTTAGACTACCTGGCTACACCTGAAAACAGGTAATTGGTATCAGACGGCTTGTGAAATAGATGCTGTATTCCACTGAACACTCGTGTTCATGTGCACCTTGATTATTGCCGTGCGGAATGAGATAATACAAAAATAAAACGTGGTTCAGGGACTCCGAGTACGGGCCATCTACGGCGTCCATGGTGAACGCACTAGACACAACTTCGCTTTGGCTCCAGTGAGTATGCATGTTGCCTCTCTCGTCCGCTGCAAGCTAAGCTGAGCTCAAACACATTTCCTTCAGTAACTAAATGGTTCGGCCTTTCGTGTGCAGCCAAGCGCTTCAGAAGCTTGAGGAGGGGGCTGCATTCGCTCGACAAAGAGCAGGTACAACTACAAGCTATCGTGCGCCTGGGGGGGGAAGGCCGAAAACTAATCGCCAGCGCCGTCCAATCGGTACGGCCCAAGCATACGAGGAGCTGAGTAGGACCAAAACACGACTACATTGTCCAAGATGAGAGAGCCGAATTCTGTGCGCGCCCCGCGCACCGCGCCTGCTGTGCGCGCCCCTACGTGGCGTGGGCGCATTGGACGCCATGTTGCGGGCCCGCGGGACTCCTGGAACTGCTCGCGCTTACGCTCGCTCTGTGCCCGCTCGGCTCGGCTGCGTCGCTGCGCTCGCTCCGTGCCGCTCGGCTTAGCTGCGTCGCTCGCTCTGTGTCGCACTGCCGCTCGGCTGCGTACGTGAGCTGTTTTTTTAAGGCCGACTGCTACGTACTGTTGCGTACGTAGAGCTGCAACGTAGAAAGGCCGACTGCTACGTAGAGGAGCTGGCAATTTTCACTCACTTCTAATGCATGCTTCAAAAACAACTAACTGATGTTGCTACTTTGAAGATTAACCCAAATTTGATTACAATAATACATAAAGCAAGCATTGTAAATTAATGTTGACAGAACAAATATAATTTCTTAACAAGATCTTATGTTGTTGCATTCTGAATGAGAACATGACTACACAGATTCATCAAAATGTAACTTCCTAACAGCAGCTTGCATTGTAGCATCTTGATCAACTCCCATCAATAGACTTGTGTACCATCCTGTAGTAGCATCTTGATCAACTCTCGTTCCAGAAGGATAAGGATTAACGAAAGGAGCATTCATGGTTGAAGATTCTCCAACATTTAAATCCTGTATATACGACAAGTAAGTGTCTATAAATCATGTATGTTATAGAATTAAATATGAAAGTAGCCACGGTCTTACAATTGATTGGTTTGGCTCAGCATGTCCGTCTATTGCCTCGATATCATCATGTACCGGATCGTCACCTACAATGCAATATATATGATAATAAAATATTTAGAATAAATTTTACACAAGAATAAAATGTATTTGACAGATCGCTACCTTTCTTCTGGGCAACCTTCCTCTTCTTCTTCCCTGTGTTCTTTTCAAGAACACTTTTTAAACGTGTCTGCTTCGGACCTTTTATGACTGGAGGGATTCTAAATGATATTACACCATTTAGTGGATCCCGGACACATTCATTTGGAGTAGGGGAAATCTCATTGGATTTTTCATTCATCTCACTTAGATAAATATCCGCTTCCTGGTTCAAGTCATGTAAGGCTTTCTGAATTTTATCAAGTAGTTCTTTTGATGACGAACATTTCAATGCAAGAGATGTGGCTTGTCGAGATATAAGTGCTGCCTGTGCATTCAAATCTCCCTCCTCGGATGCTTGTTTTGTTTCAATATAAAATCCATTTTTAGCATATTTTGTCCATCTAGGCAGTACATATTGTGATGGCAAATTATATACCCCATTCATATTGTAGACTCTAAGAGCATGTTTACATAATAAACCTGAAAATTATAGTTCCAAATTTAAACATATGTAAAGCATTAGATGTATACATGTGCATTAATTATAAAATGCATACTCTGAGATAATACTTAACATACCTTTGCATTCAAACATCCGGCAAGAGCATGTGATAGTCGAATCTTCGGTGTTCAATACAACTGTGGCTCCACGTTCAGATTGCATATACTTAACAAAGAATGTCAAGTTTGACCCGTTACCTTCCAACAATTCACAAGACAACGTAAATTGTTTTTTAAACTCTTCCTCAAAATCTGAATACATTCTCCTTGTATATGTTTCAGCTGCAGTTTTCAACATTGGCAAATTTGAAATGTAGCAAACTGGGGTTTTTCGGCGTGACTGAAAATCAGCATCCTTCTCATTTGACCTTAGATTCACTGTAACCTTTTCACATTCTACAAGGAGTTCTGAAAGACCGAGTTTTCTACGAAATGTTTTCTTGAAGACATTGTTCATACCTTCGCTCCTCTGGGTCGAGTGCATGTCTGCTGTAAATGAGTCACGATGTACCGCAGCCCACTTTGTTCTCAAAGCATACAAGTTTGCCATCCATGTGTTATCCTCAAGGTTGTATTCAGCCAACAATTCATGCCATTTCTCTGTGAAGTAAATCTCTGCTCTGTCTTCGTAGATACAACTTTTGAAATCCGCCCAAAACTTGTTAGTTTTCTTCTTGTCGCCTGACTCATCCTCTGCCGCTTTAATTATAGGACCAAGATGTTTGACAGCATTTTGACCAATATGCCACAAACATAGACGATGGGCTGTGTTGGGGAATACAAGAGCAATTGCTGCTGCCATTGCCGCGTCTTGATCTGTGAAAATTGTGCTTGGGTGTTTTCCGGACATTGCTTGAAGAAATGACTCAAATAGCCAAATAAATGATGGTATAGTCTCGTTGAACATAAGTGCACACCCAAAAATTATTGTTTGCTTGTGATGGTTGGTGCCTAGAATCGGAGCAAAAGGCAGTTCAAACTTATTTGTTTGAAATGTGGTGTCAAAGGACACAGCATCACCAAAGCATTTGTAGTCCATAATAGACTGACCATCTGCCCGGAAGAAATTTGCTATTTCCCTAGTGTCCTTGTCCACCTGAATTGCATAAAAAAATGTAGGGTCTTGAGCTTGTTTATTTCTCAGATATTCAGATAATGTTTGTGCATCATTGGCTTCTAAGTACTGTCTGCGCTGGCGACCAATTGCATTATAGCAATCCATCTTAGTAAATGGTAATTTGTCTTCCCCTCCGTAATGCTCCTTCATGAAGTTGAAAATTTGGGATGGCTTCATTCCAGACCGCCGTGCCTGTCCAATTAATTTTCTATCTGCCTCTATGATCTCTCGTTGAGACCTCAACTTATGTGTCTTATCTGGACTGGCAAGCCAATGGTTGTGCTCTACTATGACCTTTTGGACAGTCCACACATTCTCCTTGCTGATACTAAACTGGACACGAGCATCACAACCGGTCCTTGTAACATCTTTTTGTGATGCCTCATTTTTCCGATGTCCTTCGCCACTGCAAACAAAATATTTCTGACATAAACTATCATCTGATTTGCGCTTCTTCGTCCGGCTTTTTCTAACACTGAAACCAACAATTCCAGCATATGTATTGTACATCTCATAAGCCTTTTCCTCGCAGTCAAATGTCATTCCAACTTTAGGTGCCATCTCAGCATATTTATTAACCACATCCTATACAAATAATTATCAAAGTCAAAATAGTAGTACAAGTTAAATTATCAAATGTCATTACAACGTTTGCCCATGATAGAATTCGTAATGTATTAATAATCAGTAGAGCCGAATACATGTATTGGCTGGACGGAGTTTGTACGTTGACCATTATAAAAACAGTGTTCGGTCAAAGATAGGTGGCCAATCCACGTGAAAACTATCCATAACAGTACCATGCACGTACAAGGAATAGTATCATGCAAGGGTACAACTAATGGAAAGAAATAGTAGCATGCAAGTTTGATTTTAAGCTACAACATAAAACAGTAAGTTTGATTTTTTCACCTCATTATTAGGTCCTTCAATCTCCACTTGTTCCTGATCTCCATGATTGCAACCAACACCATAATTCAGAGCATGTAATCTACATCACATGATATCACAGCAAATTCAATTTAATCTATATAACCGATCACATCAATTCAGTTTACTCTAAGTGATAACATCAATTCCTCAGTTTAAACAGCACTTACCTGTCAATGTGGCCGGCCTGCACTTCGGCATGGGGATCGCAGTTGTACACTTCGCCGCGCTGCACGTCCGGCAGGGGCTCGACGCCCTGCACTTTCGGCAGGAGGTCGCCGCCCTGCACTGCCGGTAGGAGCTCGCCGCAGCGCCCTTCCGTCGGAGGTTCTCCGCGCCGCCACCCTTCCGCCACGGGGTCGCCGCCCTGCACTGCGTCTTCCGCCATGGGCTCGCCCCGTCGCCCTTCGGCCAGAGGTTCGCCGCGCCGCCGCCCAACAGCCACGGGATCGCCACCTCGACAATCCATGGAGTCGCCGTCCTTCCTGGTAGAGGTTTCCTTTAGACTAGCCCTAGAACTTTATGCGAGTGGAGCCGATCGATCGCCAGGATAGCCGAGGTGCGCGCCCAGCCGAGCCCTGCGCGGACCGACCGAGCCTTCCAAGCGCGTGCCTCTTCTCGCGAGCGGGCCTACAGCAGGGGAGATCGAGCCAATTGGGTTATGCCACGAGGGGCGCGCACCCAGTCCGCGGTGCGCGGGGCGCGCATCCAATTTTTTTTCCAAGATGAGGCCCATACAGAAAAAAAAAACTACAATCCGGGCTTTCGGTTCCGCAAACCCGAACTGTGTCGTTTTCCCGTTTGTGTCCTGAATTTGGCAATGTGTTTGTTCATCGCGTGCTGGTAGCTATAAAGTATCCATTCAGAATCAAATAATTTTCATTCTGCTTACTCGCAGATACATACAAAGGCAAGAACAAACTAATGTTCTTGGCTCCTCACTTGGACCCCCGCCCTCGAGAGGAGGAGTTTCTGTTGTGAACTTGGTCTCACGCGATAAAGGTCTAACGTCTAGTGGGCACGTACTGTTGTCCGAACTGGATCACCGTTCGCTAAGGAAATGAAATAAATGTCCATTGGAAACTAAAACGAAAAGATAGACCAATGGTGATGTCCAGGTATTCCAATAAAAGCAACTGCTGAAACATGGATAAAAATAACAAAATTTTTTCCTGCCCTACTTGCACGCAAACATACAAAAACGACCTTGCAACGTGTCGATTGTCGGACAAAACAGTTGTGTCAGAATAAGTAAAGAAACGACTAGAATGGACGAAATTAGTAAGTTAATAGGTTCTTGTTGTACGTCTCGTTTGCCTTCGGGTCTCATCAAGAGTGCTCCACCGTCCGCTTATGCACATAGCACATATAATCGCCTAGAGCAGATAAAAAGACACAATAATCACCGGTAAATGTCCCGACAAGGTGGAGTCCGCCCCAACATATACCAGCGGGATCATATCCTAAGCACCTCCGGAATCACGCCGGCATTACCCTCCAGCTGGACGGCCTCGGCGAGCAGGAAACCATACAGCTCCCTCAAATTGATCTGCAATGCCATTTGACACGTAGAAGAAGTTGTGTGAGAAAACAACAAATGCCGACAAATAAGAGTGTGCACTACACATACTCGAATCTAAATATCTACCTCATCAACATTAGGTGACATTGAATGACCATCGAAGCACCAGCAAAAATAAGCCACAAGAGCGCCAGAGCTGTTCCTGCATTATATTCCTAAAACATAAGGAGTCTTTGCCACCCAGGCCTGCATGTATGAAATTGAGACATAAATCCTCACACACCTAGTCTCGTTGCGGGGGGCGTCTGAAGCATCTCTAGTGATGCTGACCCCCAGTCCATGTCGCGCCCATCAAGAAACTCCTTGGCACATGCTTCCATGGCACGCATTATCAACCCGGATGCTTATAGGTGAGCCTGCCCCAACAGGTCTGCATCACCGGGATGACAGGGGTCGAAGACAATAATTACATTGTCGTCCGTCCTCCATGCGTAGCACACCCAACGATGGAGAAGTAGGCACGGGAAAAAAATCTGCAAACATGTGCGATATTTACGAGGTATGAAATTGTAAGAAAGGAGGCAAATGGAGGGCAATAGGAGTAGTATAATATGCAATCTGAAAGACTGGATGCTGGTACTTACCACTTTACAATGGGCAACCGAGTACGGCAAATGTGATGCAGACAACTGCTCCCGAACTACAGACTCGAAGCATGCAGGCGACCCAGCAATTAAAAATGTCTGAAATAAATGACGTGATAAGGTGAGAAAGACAGTACATTGCAGAAATGGCGATTTGCAGACGCGTGCATATTGCAAAATAGTGATTAGTACAGCAGATGCTACAAATAAACAATCCTGGTGCTGCTAGGGGGCTTACCACAAAATCAGACTCCATAAAATGCCTCCACCGAACGGATGTCGGACGACCATATCTTTGGTCGTCCAACTGCTTCAGCCTTCGCAGCATAACATCAAGTAAATCCATTTCCATTTCATATTTCCCAAGGAACTGCCGTCGAGCTTCATGTGGCATCACCACAATATGCTTTGGAAAGTCATGGATGAACCAAGGCCTGCTACCAGTAGAAAGTAAATAATGCTACCGGTTACAAATGATAGTTACAGTGAAAAAAACTGAGAACAAAGAACGCGATACTAACTGGCAATTCTACATCACTGCTACTTCCAAGAGTGAGTCTAGTGAGCGAGTACTAACTTTAAATTCATTGTCAGCATTTCAAATTACCAAAAAAGGGGACAGCACGATGATGGATTACAGGGACCTAGCACAGAGTAAGTGGGGCATTGCGAGGGGGGGGGTTAACCAATATGTACAGAAATTATGAACAGAGGCAAAAATGTGGGTATGACCCGAAGATCGTGCGTGAGAGCAAATATTAAGCATCGAAAAACCATACTTACGTGTCCCCCTCACAAGAATCATCCATCTCCTCCAAGCGGCTTATAATCTGACTTGAACTGCTACCATCAAACACCCGACGTGACAAACTGGCGCGCAGCGTGCAGGCTTCGGATGGCCGCTGAACCAAACTCTTGAGGCTTCCATACGGAGAGCAGTCATGCTGCGTGCATGACCTGTTCAAGTCAATGGATCTCGAAGCCTTCCTCTGCCTCGCAAGGAGGTATACTCTAGCCATAGCTTTGGCAGCCATAGCGACGGGATCAGTGCCACAAATCTAGGGTCTGCGTCCAGAACTTGGAGAATCTGGGGACCGTTCAGTACTGGATCGTCTTGGCAGAACATCGGCACTGTCAGCTTGTGGCATAAAAACTTTGCCATCACCATCATACTGAACGTCGTATATATGTAACCTAGATCTCTTAGCTACTCTACCATCGTGATCGTTGCCACAAAGTGCACAAACCTGGCACCGCCTTGCAGCACGAGATCGATCAAAGACATCTTTCTCCCCCAATGATGAGCAGTCTATTAAAAAATAGGATAACATAAAAGTTTAGGCCACACGCTATAATATATTAAAACATTGCTATTACGGAACAAAAAAAACTGGTATCGCATGGGGCGTCACCTAGGATGGAGAGTGGACTCCCATGGTGCAACTCGTAGTTGTAACCGCCAAGGAATGGACTGATAATACCCGCAACAGCTCTAATCAAATCAATCTCCTGTCCACGGCTGGACTCAACGAGCTTCCGGCTAGCCTCGTCCAGCTTCTTCCGATGCTCCAACAACACAATGTACACCGGCGCGGCGGCCTGATAGACGAAAGAAAAGCGATCAGAAAGTGTAACTGCCTACGAGACGAAAGATTTCAGCCTGCAGCGCCGAATGCACAAAACATCTCAACTTGAAAAAAATGGTGCTCGGAACATACTGCTGCAGGTATACCAAGCTGTCGAGTCATTGTGACAGTTTCATCCCAGAGAGACGAATCGTCTGAATTACGACAGACATCCGCTGAATCTCGGTGTTCCGCAGCCCAGGAATAAGCAACCTCCGAAGCACTGCGCAGCTAGACAAGCCAAAACAAGGGACAGCAGAATGAAAACAACGTAATGATTACAGACTTCCATACTGATATTATCTCTCCCACATACCTGAGAAACACCGTATCCCACCTCTCCAGAACCATGGTCAGGCGGAACACAGTCGGCCTCAACCATAGAACGGATCCGATCGGTGGAAAAGAAGCGTACTCGAGGCAATATGCGGTGGCTGCTATTCCACGGGCCAAGATCCATACTGTCCAGATATAAGACCTGCATAGAAGTCAGGACGTTTATAAGGGGCTCTGTACACTATGGATAGCACCTAGACTGTGCGACGTTCTGCTACGCGTGTATGAATATAAATTTGGAAAAATACAAAGAGGCATAACAACATGTATTACCTGGAGGAACAGGCTGCACCCTGTGAGGTTAGGAGCCCTAATCTTCCGAGACAAGTCTGACCTAAGCTTTACGACACCGTCCATTAGACGCTGGATAACGTATGATGCCCAGTCATATAGCCTGATCTCATCCGGGACAGCAAGTGCATCCCAGTACTGAACGGATGCATGGTCATGCTTAGCTGAAGGCGCCAGCAAACATGACATGACAAACACAACGAAGGCAACTTTAAATGATCCTTCCTCTTCCTTGGTCATCAGCGTCGCATACTGCCGGTCAATAATCTGCTGCGCAGCCTTGATACTACTCTGCTCTTTAGAGTCGAGACCAGGTAGGTGCCTTAATAAAGCGGTTTTCTTCTCCTTCCGAGAATTCCTTCTATCGACAACCATCCTGCCGGCACAGGGGATGCCAAAGACAAGTCCTACATCCTCCCTTGTAAACGGGATGTACCTCCGGTCATCAATAACCAACCTCTGCGAACGTTCGTCAACTCTTCTCATCAGCCAGACTGAGAACTTGTGATTCATCTGCTTCAGAGAAGGGAAATTTAATATACCCTGGAACCCAATATCTCTGACAAGCTTCTTTTTGTCATCACCAAAACGAGAAATGACCTCATAGACAAGCCGTACAGAGCACCTTGACATTAGCGACGTGGCATCCCTTGACATGGAACTGCTGTCTCCAACTACGTGTGAGCCACATCTTATACGGTTGGGGTTGTCTGTTCCCCTGCTATGAGATTCACAAAACACCTCTGGGCCATGATACACAACAGGGGCCATCTGCAAGAAGTGAGCAGTATCAGCGTGATGAAAACTACGGTTCACGTTGAACGCGACAAGATATTAACTGGTAACGGGCGGTCAAAAAAAGCATCCATACACTAACAGGGCACGACCATACCAAACATACACCAAATAATTCACTCCTAATATGTTATAATTGGGATGCTCCTAAATCTGATCACATATTTTAGGATTGAATACCTCACTCCGGATAGTTTCAATACTTTTCTTTCCTCCCTACAATTCTCATACATTATCATTAACGGAAGTAACAAATTCATTTATTAAAAATTAAAACAATTATACCTCAGACATGATATAACTAATTGTTTTTTAAAATCCCATAAATCGTATTTAATTTGGAATACAACATGATACAGATATGGATAAGATACATGCATGGAAACCTATAGTCGATAGCAAACTAGTATAATTTATCTCGTGATTTTTGGAATGGCCGTTGTTTCTATAGGAGTTTTCTCAAATAGCATGAATATGGTTCTTTTCCGGAGGCTAACTACTGGCAGTAGGGTACAGGCTCCAAGTCTTTTGCGATAATAAGGCTGAATATTAGCAGTCTCACAATAAAAATTTGGTATTGTACGGAATATTGAAAGACTGCTGGAGCACCTCTCCCTCCCAATATGGCACCTTTTGGGTATTGTGAGGCATATTGCGCGACCACTGGGGATGCTATAAAACAGGACCAACAAAACGCGCAACATCAGCCAGAACATATAACAAAACGGCAATGACTTGGTACTACTATGCTCCTTCAGAGTTTACAAACGAAACGAGTATGGATCAACTGACGGGAACGCCAAGAGCCCGGGTGGTAACACGAATTGCACGCCTATCCAATGCGTATACATGAAAAATAACGATATGGAGATCTAAACGAAAATACATGTCACAATAATAAACAGGGATTCCGCGGTCCGAAAAAAATAGTCGACAAAAGGGCGATACGGCTAGACCCGCCTAAAGTACTGCATCAATTCTCACACAAAAACAGCCACCCATCACCAAACAGATTCCACGGCGCCAAACATAAATAGATCTACTGACGCCAGTAAATACAATACATCCCAAACTGTAATCGAGTGACCTAAACGGAACTGTAAATGGGGATACAAGGCAGCAGGGCGGCGAGGGAGGAAAGGGGGAACGGCAGCATCTTACAATAATGTCGCCTGAGAGATGATTTGTTGGACCGGAATCGAAGTGGCTGATATCGGGTTGCCGGCTTCTGGAGCAGCGAGGACGCTCCGCTGGAGATCGCCGTGAGAGTGAACCCTAGCAACCGAAATAACGGGAGTGGAGGGGCACCTTCTCACCGAAGACGGAACTCGGTAATAGGGCAAGGAATATCGTTCACACGTCCAGCGGATGGCAAACACGTGTGCTGCGGGAACCATTCTGATGTTATACACGTGTAGCTACCTGTAGGGGCTCACATGTACAGTGACATGTCCTGATATGTCAAATCAGGCTCCGGAGCCTGCCTGTAAAGTAACTCTAGAGCTTGTCTTCTAGCTAAGGTGCTCTGGACCAGAATCAAATTAAGAGTGCTGACATGCCAGGTGCTTAACACTGGACAAAAAAATAACGATACTTGCACGAAATCTAGGCGAAAATGAGTCAACGGCGATCCGTGGGGGTGGGACGTCCCACCGAGGGGACAGAAACATTTGCCATGCTCGCCGGTATCGTGCCGGTGAAATGATTAAAATCAAGAAGCATCCAAGCGAGGTTCTTGAGGTTGCCCAAGCTTTTCGGTATCTCTCCTGTTAGCTGATTATCGATCAGATTCAGCACAATCAAATTGACCGCCGTGATGTTGTGTGTCAGCTCGCCGGAGAGGCCGCTGCTAAACAAGTAAACCTTTCTTAGCTTCCTGTGCTGCAGCACCCATGCTGGGATGGACCCCGTCAGCGCATTAAAAGACATGTCCAACAGAGTGAGCTCCGTGAGATTGGCGAAGGCCTCCGGGATCTCTCCGACGAGGCTCATATTGGTCATCCACAGATGCCTCAGGTTGGATAGCCTTGCTAACTCCCTTGGCACCGGCCTTGGCGCGAACGCATTTCCGGCCAGTGTGAGCACATTCAGCTGTGTGAGATTGCTTATCTCAGCAGCCGGGTATGCGCCGGTGAAATTATTGGTGTCTAGTACTAGGGACTTGAGCGCCCACAGCCTTGCCACCGCCGGCGGCACCTCGCCGCTGAAAATGTTAGTGGAGAGATTGAGGTGCTCCATCGCAGGCGAGAGGCCGTCGATGCCGGCCGGGAGGGGCCCGTAGAGGAGGTTGTAGGAGAGGTCGAGGTGGATGAGGTGCTCGAGTGCGCACACGGATGCCGGGACGGTGCCACTAAGGTTCAGGCAAGGGAGGGAGAGCTCCACAACGACTCCTCTCATGCACGTGACGCCTCTCCATCTGCAGTGGTCGGCGGCGGCCTTGTTCCAGGATGCGAGCTCCCGGGGATTGCCCCAGTCCTTCTTGATGGCGAGCAGCGTGTCACGATCGCGGCCACCAAAGGGCTGGGCACTGCCCTCTCTGGCGAGTAGCAGCAGGAACAAGACGGGGAGCAAGCAGGCGGAGAGGCAGCAGGTGCCCACCATTGTTTTTCTTTCTAGTCTAGAGTGAAGAAGTGGAGAGAGGTGCGATTTAGCGAGTGGGTGCGAGGCTATTTACGCGGGAAATCGGCTTGTCAGTCAAAGGGCCAAAGTCTTTGCCGGGGCCCCTCGAAGAACGGACTGATCTGCCGGCCCAGTAGCGTTGGACGAAGTTTCTTTGGGACGAAATTTTCTGTCACACAATCATTTGAGCTGTGGAATTCCCCTAAAAAAATTGAGCTGTGGAATTTCCTTTTTTATAACGAGCACAAAACGATTTTATATGCCGAAAGGCGCCGCGTCTCTTGATTTAATCTGCCAGTTTTACTACCTGTATCCCGTGACCGTCACCTGCTCACTGGAATCGAAGGTCCCCTGAACAATCGGTACCATATGACGTGGCCGTACAATTTCTTTTACGCGATTCCGACCTCTATCTGCCGTTAAAACTTTCAACAATACAGGAGAGGGACATGCAGCGAAATTGTGGACTTGTGGTCAGACGTGCAGAGTTTGGATACGCCTTATCAGGGGCAGCCCGTTCAGGCCTCTTAATTGGATTCACCGACGACCGGTCTCGATCGCCTTCAATCCATCCTGGACATCTTCGTCTTCTACTCTTCTAATTTCCGCACTTTCTTCCTTGCACGACAACCGCAGTGGACCTACCCCAGCGGACCAGTGAGTGTGCCATTTGCTTTTCCTTCCAAGTACAAAACCACGAGCAAATGAGGCGGTTCGCGGTCCTGATCCGAGCCCCAGCTCCCCAGATATATAGCGACATCTAGTGGCTAGTACCCTGCCAAGTGGCAGCCTGATACCATCTCGGCTGATCACCGTGTATCCCATCTTCAGTAGCTCATGAATTTTAAATTGCAAACGGATGAACTACTACGCACTCATCATAGTCATCAGACAATTTGCCACGCCATGTACTAATGTCATAGGTGAATGCCAAAAGCTCAATCCACTTAGTATAATTTATTTATTGATTGTATGGAGGCTAGCAGTACCAGCAATCTTTCCAGCATGATCGCCTAAACTAACTGCACCTACATGGCCTGCCTGACCTTGGAAGGATCCTGAGCGCGCGCGCTGACCCCACGCCACGCCTGTTAAAAGTCCAAGAAAGCCGCGCCACAGCGTGCCCATCCTCAGAAACCAGCCCACCAACGGCGACACCCCACCGCTTCCGTTCCAGAATCTTCGTCCCTCCCGGCCGGCCCCGTCTCCTTCTCCGGTGCTAGCTCATTGCGCAATGGACACCGGCACGTCGGCGCAGAGGCAGTGGCTGCCGTGGGCGCGGCGCCAGGCGGCCGCGTACCTGGCGGCGGCGGCCGGGCGCGACGACGGGTGGGCGGCGTCGCTCGTGTCGGCGGTCCGGGTGGTGGCGTGCTTCGTGGCCATGATGGTGACCACGGCGGTGTGGGCCGTGGTGATGCTGCTGCTCCTGCCGTGGCCGTGCGAGCGCATCCGGCAGGGTAACCTCTACGGCCATGTCACCGGACGGATGCCGGTACGCGCGCGCTTATGCCGGTGATCGTTGTTCCTTCGTTTCTCTGCTCTTTTTTGGCCAGTGGCCCTGGTGTGCATTGCGTAGTCTGCAGAAAGAATTAGCGCGGTCCACGGTTTCATTTCTGGCTGTCCATATCAAATTCCCAACAGCATTTTAAATCACTGAAAGTTTCCAATGCTTTCTTTTCATCTGTGTTTTCATTTGTTTAGTAGTCTCTTCGGAAATGTCGATTTTTTTCGGTTAAAAAAATGTCGAGTTTAGTGCTATGTTGCCCTCGTTTTTCTAGAGCTAGACACAGCTGGGCTGGCACCGCAACTCGAAATACACCACGTGTGATACACACAACTCATGCGAACTGGATGTTCAAGGCACTTTGGGAACGAACACATGGGAGCATGCATGACTATCGTGCCGTAAAAAAAGAAAAAACAATATATATACTCCAGAGCATTCTTTTCTCATGACTTTTGACTAATAGTCACAACCTTTTTTTTCAGCTGTGGATCCTGGGGAACCCAATCAAGGTGGAAGGCCTGGAGCACCTCAACAACAGGGGAATCTTCATCTGCAACCACGCCTCGCCGCTGGACATCTTCCTCGTCATGTGGCTCGCCCCCACCGGCACCGTCGGAATCGCCAAGAAGGAGGTGACGAGTGGCCGCCTCGCCGTGTCGCAACCAACTACCCATTTGTTTATCTCAAATTCTCGATTCTGTGCTGATGTGGCGACCGAGCTAACCAAATTGGCCGTTTCCGCAGATCATCTGGTACCCGCTGTTCGGGCAGCTGTACGTGCTGGCCAACCACCTGCGCATCGACCGCTCCAACCCGGCCGCCGCCATCGAGTCCATGAAAGAGGTCGCTCGTGCCGTCGTCAACAACAACCTCTCGCTCATCCTGTTCCCGGAGGGCACGCGGTCCAGGAACGGGAGGCTGCTGCCATTCAAGAAGGTATTACTTCACCACCATTGCCTCAGCTTGAGCTAGACAACCACACCAACCTGACGAGCTTTGGCGCAACAGGGATTCGTGCACGCCGCGCTGCAGACGAAGCTGCCCATCGTGCCCATTGTGGTGACCGGCACGCACCAGGCATGGAGGAACAACAGCGTGAGGTCCGGCCGGTGCCGCTCACCGTGAAGATCCTGCCGCCGGTAAGCACCACCGACTGGGAGGAAGCGCGGATCAACGAGTACGTGGAGAAGGTGCGGTCGCTATACATCGACAACCTACCGGACTCACAGAAGCCGCTTGATGCCATGGCAAACAGGAAGAGTGATTAATCGACATTTCACAGGATAAGACATACGTTGTTAATTAATTACTGAATATATAGGTTATTTTTTCTTGTACATTTGTTACGGCGTCATATGAATCACTGAGCTGTTCTGGTGCCATTATTCATTTCTAAACTATCTCTGGTTAGCAATTTGAGATCCAAAAGAGAAAAGTGGCCGACCCAATATCCATCGTAATCGCACCTTTCTGACCACAGCTTGGATACCATGGACAAACGTAGCACCTTTTCCTTTACGCTTCAGGTGAAATTCTAATGTATGAATTTGCACGAGACAAAAGTACATAAAAAATTCGGCATTGCTGTCCCACCTCTGGCATATGGCCGGTACTCGTGAAGCATTGCAAGGCTGGCAGGCCGGTTAAGCTCTGTGCACCGAACTCTATTAGATCCAACTTAGGATCGAGCACGAAAACGTAAGTATGACGTATACACAAGTCATTATGTGGTGTAAGACCACTGAAATTCCTACGACTTGCTCAGTAACCTAAGGTTGTTTAACAATGGAGTCTCTTTCCCACCGGAACAGGCCGGACTTCTCAATATTATTCAGTGTCAGCGCCGGGAAATCTGATGGGCCTGCACAGAATGCTTTAGAAAATATAATCAAGAGGCTTCGGCAGGCCTGGTCCTCTTCCATACGCTCTATCTCGGTCTTCTGCGGTGCAGGATCCTTCCAAGGTTGATAGTAATGCCTGAGATTATAAAAACTTGATTAAATTTGTGGATATACTTAATGAAACTTGTGCACATAATATTTCAGGTGTCCATACCATCTCCATGCAGGATTAAATTCAGCAGGACAACGTATCTTTGAGAAAAGCATTTCAATGGTTCTGCAGTTATCACCCAAGTATTCGTGCACTGCTTCAACAATAATAAGTGTGAGGGAAATGCTTCATTATTTCAGTACCGGATGAAAAGTGCACAAAAGCACTATACATCGGAACTGTGGCTTAACAAACTCCTAAAGTTGGTAGATTAGTGTAAAACCACAAAGAAAAAAACATACCTTGCTTACTTGGTGTGTCGAGAAGCAATAAGCGAAGAGCCATCACAACTGATGGCAAAGAATCACTATTCTTTTGCACATGGTTTTGAAGGTACAAGATACTGATACCTAGTGTCTCATTCACGCTGCAAGTGTTCACTGTTTTAACCTTTTCATATGCATCATTCAATAGACACCCAAGAGTTTCAAGACTATTAGTGTTCTGTCCAAGATCAACACTCTTCCCATGAGAGATGCTGGATATCCTCCCAAGTATTACGGAAGCCACTAACCATCGCAAAATTTTTGAAAGTAGAGATTCATTTCTTACTGGCTCTTCACATGACATTTCCAAAACAAGGTTTTGGTCAGAGTGCAACCAGACTATGTTCAAAATCGCCCATGAAACAACCATAGATATTCTTGACTTGTCCTGTCAAACGAAAGCAGGATCAAATATTACATCTGGTATAATCCTTGGGTAGATGAGAAATAATTTGTTTAGCCATTTATATGCACATATATGATGGTCGTAGCAATCATGATGCTGTGCATGCCTAGATTCAAGTATGGTTATAGACAAAGTATACATGCTTAGATGTGATGTTTATACTGACTAAGCAAATCAGTATGAAAAAGCTAAAACTTTACAGTTCTAGATAACTTGAGAAAACAATTAAATGTGATCCTAGTGACTTGTAAAATAA
This sequence comes from Chloris gayana, assembly GCA_031894775.1. Lineage (NCBI taxonomy): Eukaryota > Viridiplantae > Streptophyta > Magnoliopsida > Poales > Poaceae > Chloris > Chloris gayana. Next base: position 33,045 of record JAUNZO010002121.1, read on the forward strand.
GGCAGTGCATGAACAAAGTACCGTTTCAGAAAACATTGGCACAGGACCATTCATAAGAACGGCATCAATACTAAGTTCTAGTGCAGGCTTAAGCCCTGTGCTTCTTGAGCTGCCACCAATAGTCTGGCATATACTAAATATAGCATGGAGAGACAAGGTAAAATGTGGTTGGTATATCTTCCTTTTCATAGACAGCCTCATTGTCGATGTAATAACACGTAGCACTGAAATCAACAAGGGAACGTTTCCTTTCAATAATTTGACATCTTTATCAAGAAGGACATAAAGGTATGATGATATTGCTGACAGTTGCTCAAGGGCAGTTTCTTGGAGCCAATCTGTGATCAGTCTTGCTGATATTAAATCATTGACTACCTGAAGAAAGAAAATAAAGTTTTATGAAAATGAACAAACAGCTAACAAACATAACTTTTTTTTGACAAATCATGTGTAGCAAAAAAACTATGTTCCCTATGAAAGGATGCACAGTATAGCAGAAAACATTTTACAGTGTTTTACCTCCAACGCTAACTCAGTTACTTTAGAGCATTTGTTTTCAACACTATGAGATCCTTCACAATCGGTTGAAATAACAGAAGATAACCACAGCAGAAGGCCACAGTCTTTTACTAAATGATGAGCTAGAACAGGCAGCTTCACGCACTTCTTAAGCACCTATAATACAAAGCGAACATCTCAGAAGGAAATAAATATCCGAAATTAAAGAAGGTGTTAAGACCCTCACGAAGTCAAATGGTTTAGCAGAAATAATTACGAAGTTACCTTCAGGACCAAAACCTTTGATTCAGAATCTGAAACGGGTGAAGAACAAAAAGTAAGAGCTAGCTCTAGGCCAGTTCCTTTCTTGTATATTTTAGCATCATCGGATAGATTTGATCCAGCATATAATAACCGAAGCATCCACAGGCGTTCAGCTTTGAAATGAACAGAACTACTCCGCAATAATGTTGGAAATAATGGAATGCTCTGTAACAGAAAAGGATGTTACAAAAAAGAAACCATGAGGGTTAAATTTGTAAATTTGTATTTCAAAATACTTGATGTGATAATTTGTTAAGAAAATACCTGTAGATTCACAGAGGTGGAATGCATTAAAAAATTGTTAATAGCAGAAAATTGAGTATTTGAACTATCCAGTAGGGTCAGAGATGCTTCTGCGGCAAAAACAGCAACAATGGAAGGTATCCTCTGCCATTGTTCAGATATCCCATTCTGAAGATATGTTAAAAGAAGCTGAAGTTGCCATGTTTCCTTGCTCTTCTGGGAAGCCTGTAAATATGTAAATATAGCTTTAAAGTGGTGAACGTCTTAAAACAACAACAAACATTTTTCCCATAGGAAAAAATTACAAATCAAGAATAGGAAAATGCTTCACATACAACCCATTTGTACAACTCCATGTTACGACCAAAGATCTGATAGTTCAGAATTTGAAAGTATCACAATCAAAGTCAATTAAACTATTGGATCCCCGGTTGTAACATATACTCATACAAATAGGTGGGATGTATAGCAGTACTCTAAAGAATGCAACTTTTGCACAAAGATGTATCTTGTGTCATACTGTGCAGAGAATGCCAACAACAATAATCTTTTGAGAGTCATTCAAGTAAAAAAACATAAATCAAACACAATCATATGATGAAAAGTATAAAAGATATTTGTGCATGTTCTTACTAGTGCTAGAATCACATGAACAAATATAAATTACTATAAATATCCATTGAGTAATGCAAATGTGCAAGAAAATTACTATAAGTAACTTAGAGATTCGTGAAACAGGAAGTACCTCTAGAGACTTTTTAAATGTTCCAAGAGATTCATAACCCAGCATCCTTAAGTCTTGATCAGGAGATGCAATGCTAACCAGTGTGATTGCAAGCAGACCTAGTCGGGAAAATTCAGTAGGCTCAAGGTAACCCATGAGAAGAGTATGAATTGAGAAGCGCAAGATAAACACTGGATCATAAATCTGAGTCATATCCATTCTTTGAGATGTAACCTGCCAACCAGAAACAGAGTGAGGGAGACAAATGAACAAATTATATTTGAATAACAAAACTCAAACTTCAGTTGACACCATTGTTCCACACAATTACCTCGAAATTATCAACAAAGCTATCCCGCCGAAGCTGTTCCAGTGAAAAAGCAGAAGCCCTTGAGGACCTTTTATAGCAATACTGCAAAACTGTCTTTGCACAAAGCTTGGAATCAACAGGTATGTTCTCCCGGAATAGCGCCTTTCGTCTTTCAGTAATTTCTACATTCTCCGTGTCATGTGTATCCAATTTTGAAAAATCTAGTTTCAGTTCTTCTCTGAATCTAAGAGCTGAACTTCCCCACAGATGGTCCACTTCAGCAATGATTCTGCACTCAGATGATTCTATTTCATTCATAAGATGAAGTATTTCCAAATCTGCTTCACCAAGGGTTGCACCATAAACAGATAAAAGCAAGAAAACTAACTCCCTTGATTCATTTAGTAAGATATTGTTCTGTTGCCTGCTCTTAAGGTCATACAGTAACCTTAGCAATCTGATAGTTTCGATTCTTCTCTTTTCTGCCACAGAAATTAACGACTTCTTTTCATCCATGTAATAAGAATCAACGAGTTTCAAAATACTAGGGCATGGCTGTAGCAGCCCCCTGCAGTGTTACAAGCAGATGGATCTTTAGAAACTTCACAGCATCTCATCGCTGACACAAAACTGGAGTGGCCCAGTAAAAGTTCAAGAATTTCATCAGCAGGGATGTTTCCTTGTGATAATACAACAAGAATACATCGGATTGCTTTTATTGTAATAGGATCGCTGAATCTATGCAAGAGAGATGATCTGATGAATTGGTTAAGAAAAGGAATTGACTTCAACTGATTCAGATGAGTTTGAATTTCTGAAGACAGTTCGATGATATTCTTGAGAATTTCATATTCCATAAAACAGATGGCCTTTTGTTCCTTAGCAGATTGAGATAAGATACTGTCACTCCAAGGGAAGTTCCTGACTATTTTATCGAATGTTCTGACCAAAATGCTTATGAAATTTAGCTTCGCTTTGTCCAATCTCTTGGATTCCCTCTCTGAAGCTTGTTCATTGGGCACAGATTTTCTAGGAGATAACAATAACCTAGTTAGTAACATCTTAGCAAACATTTCATTAACAAGCTTCATAATATCCTTGCCAGCAGTGAGATTTATATCATTGACGCCAGAAACTAATAGCTCAGATGCCTCTGGGAAAATTGAAGCAACTATTTCCAAGCGTTTCTTCCATGACATGTCTCTTACAGTAAAATAGAAGCTTAGCATCTTAACTGACTTCCCCAAGAGAGTTTCACTGAAATAAACCATTGCCTCTTTAAATGATCCAGGTGCAAAGACGCTAAAGTCTTCCTCAAAGATGCTTCTAGCAACAAAGTTTTCCCATCTTGTGAATCCATTACCACCCAACAGGAGTCCACAATAAAAGATGGGAATAGGCTCAAGAAATTCAGCAAACCGCTCATTGCCATCAGTGTGGCAATTCAAGTATGATAGAGCAGCAGGCAACAGAAGTATAGCGCCATCTTCATGAACCCCTGAACCATTGGAACCATCCTTCACTTGCAGAACAGATGTATCTTTTTTCAAAACTTCCGTGAATGTCTGTCCAAAAAGGCTCATATGGATAGGACTTGCTTCTAAAAGCAACAATAAAGCTTTTGCTTTCACCACAGATGTACGCAAGATACAGTGATTAATAATGTCAATGGGTGTATTCATGGTCATTGTAGAGGATACCATATGGAGTCCAATATAGTCAATACTCCATCCTGCAGATTTTTCGGTGTGACGGATACGACCCAGCATCTTCAGCAAGCAATGATCAGCAAAATCAACATTCCATTTAATAGCAAAATGAAGAATAGTGTGATAAGCTCGCTGAATGGCAGCGATATCAGAATTTTCAATCTCCAAGTCCCACAATAGACTGGATGCTGGTCTCTGATTGGATTGCTGTAGATAACAGTGCAACGTTTCCATTGCAATATCAGCAATATATAGACATACTAAAACGGCAGGAATAAAAGCAGGTGAACAAGTGGAGCTGCCATTGTCCAATTTTGTGAACATCCAATTTGCAAGTTTGAGGAGTTTGGCAGGAGACACAGATTTTGACAGTGTACAAACCATGCAAAAATTCGGTAAAAGCGGTCCAAGGTTCCTTTTGTCCAAACAGAATGCAAACTTCTCCTTCAGCAATGATAGTATGCTATCAATCAGAAGCTTTGGATTGGTAAACAGTGACTCAAGGGATGGACCATCATCATCTCTAGAGTAGTTAGCTTCGGAGCTACCAACCATTAGCAAAAGGTCATACATTTTACTCAAAACATTTAAAACAAAACGATCTATATGGCGCAGATTTTTCTTTGAGAAAGCAGTCAAAACTTCTTCCAGATGTTCCAAACTCCCATCTGCTAAGTCCTGGTAACTGGATAAAGAGCATGACAAAGACAGGGTAATAATAGGATGGTGAAGAATAGAATCAAGAATGTCTTGAATATGTTGAACTGGACAGGCCAAGCCTGTAGATTTTGAATGTGCAGTGTCAGCAATTAGAACTTGAATACGCTCAAATACATTATCAATAAGAGCAGAACACAAATGGCAGAAGTGTTCAAGAGTATTTGAACAATCAACATCATATGATGACAGCAGGTGATGGCTCCAAAACAAGATGGATCTCAGATCCAAGGTCAACTCGCTCAAACTACACTCGGATAGCTTATCTTGAAGAAGTCTTAGCAGTGTGTTGTTATAAGCTTCCCTGATTTCATCTGGTGCAGAAGATGCAAGGCTCAACACTGAAGGTAAAAGTGCAAAGAAAGGGCTGGCACATAAAAATGCATTCATGGAAGCTGATTCTGCATAAATATGGTTTAGCGCTTTGTCCTCAACAGCATTTATGTAAGCATTAAAATCATCCTTGATCAGTCTAATATTGCAGAGCATATCTGGCCAACAACTAGCAACTTTAGCTATATAATCATGTTGCAGATAAAGAACTGAGGACAAAAATGCCAGATGACATGGAAAATGTTTTTTCACAACAGCAAGGAGATTCGGAAAGCCATTGAGTATATCTTTTGGAGATGCACATATGACAGAAAATAAGAATGCGGTTGCTACATCATCTGGCGAATTCATTTGTTGCTGACTTAATATTTCTTCGACCTTTCCAGTTACAGAGCATAATGAATTTGCATCAGACTCAGAAGAATGCTCCCATGCTGTGAAGAGACTAAATTTTTGCTGATCAGAAGTTCTCCTCAAGAAATGCAGCAAATTTATCAATGGCCTCCATTCAGCAAGACAGATCCTAGAGTTCATTTCTTCAGATGAAAGCTTATCAAATTTCTCATTTAGAACAGCACAGACAAGGCCATGCAATAATTGCACATCTACCTGTTACAACCATCATATCAGTCAATGCACCTGAAAAGTGCTATTAAAATGTAACAGAGTATATAAATGTTATACCTGAGACTGCAGGATAAGGTGAATCGTGTTGCAGACATATAATGAAATCATGGACTTCTCATGTAATTTCATACTTCCAGATTCTGAATCGAGTAGCCTAAGGCATTTCTGAAGCACACACATAATCAGAGGGCTAAAAGCTGGAGAACAGCCTATAAACCAAAACAGAAAACGTTGAGCATTTGAATGGAGTCAGATGTCATCAGGCAAATTTTAACAAGAATGAGAAGCAGGAAAAAAATGACAGAGATTCAAAAGAAAAAAAAAGCAAACCATTTATAACCAGAAATGTTACAGAAAAAGTTTAGGATAACACACATAGCTCCAAAGTGAGGAAAAAAGTACTGCAATCATAAAATGCTAAAATGATGAAAAATACGTTGCTATTAAGGTCAAATGATATGATGGAAGACAAATACTCTCACAAAATACAAATATGATAGAACTACTATGTTTCAGATTATGTGTATTAGAAAGTTTCTAGTATTGATAGTCCCTATGCACAACAACAACAACAACAAAGCCTTTTATCCCAAGCAAGTTGGGGTAGGCTAGAGATGAAACCTACAGGAAACACGAATAGGAAAGACCCAAAAGGAACACAAGACCAAAAGGTAGATAGTCCCTATGCACACTATGATATAATGAACATCAGGCAGCATAGCTGATATATGGTGGATGATAGACAAGTAAAATAGCTCAGAAATTTATAAAGGAAGTAATGATACTGATATGTTTGCATTCAGAAGCACGCCGTACCTTCAAACTGGCCTGATCTAGTGATAAGCTTGCGTGTATGCTCTTGGTATTTGTACAAGTTGTTACCAACTAATGAAAGAGCATCACAGATGAAAGGGATCACAATGTGTGACAATTTATTAATTGCCCCAATTCTTAGGCTCTCATTGACAGACCATTTGGCCTCATAGCCAGGCAAAAAAACCAACCATGCATCAATCTCTGCAAAGTTCAGATCGAACGCACCAGAACTTGCCATAGCAGCTTTAACTAAAATGTAAGCTTGATCACGTATTCCCTTAATCTGTGAATGCAACATTATGTAAATCAAGGGTTGCAGATACTTGTACATTGAATCTGGAACCCTTTCAGGATCCCAACGTCCTTCAGACTGGCCTGAATATTCGAGTAAAAGGGATAACAGAGATTCTTGCTCCTCCTTGGACAGATCCAATGGATTGGATGGTATAACCTTAAAGAAGTCAAATGATCCATCAAAAGAGCTGGGCATCACCCTCTGAAAGAAAAGGAGATAATCAGAATGTCTAAACAACAAGTGAATCTCATCCTTTTAAGGGTGAGAGACTAAACATTAAGGTCAAGGACAGAGGAAAAGACATTAAATTCATGCAAATAAACTGGTAAGTACAGGGAAAGCATAACTGAATTTAACTGCACCTACCAAATAAAGCTTTAGAACATCAAATAACTTCGAGTGGAAGACACCATCTATTACTTTTGTTTCTTTCACCATTGGATCTTGCTTATCTAAGCCCCATATTTCACACAAAATCCTTGCACGATTGTTTTCCAAATCTAGGTCATCAAGTGTGTCCTTATCTTGTTCAACATTAATTCCACCAATAATAATATCATCAACGAGACTGGAAGCATCACATCTTCGTTTCTTTTGAGGAGGCTCAGAAAGTAGTTCATCATTTTTTCCTACGTTCAGAGAATAGTTTTGATGCTTCTGACTAGCAGAAGAGAGTAACTTGAGAAGCACTTGGGGATCAGGCATAGCTCCACGAACTTCATCTTGGATGTACTCTCTCAGAGATATCCACCTCTTTACATGCATTTCATCTCCCTGGTATACCTCATCAAATAAAGATGCATCTGCTACAGCAGAACATCTTAATACTGGAGAGCAATCCATTTTGGCGGTTACCTTCATTGAGCCACTGAATTCTGACTTCACTCTTGCACTTGCTAATACGCTATTGATTGTTTCGATTACATAGCACAGCAGATTAACTGACTCAAAAACAAGCCTCAGTGAACCATGCTTCACAAGATCATCAGAATGCAGTAACCCCCTATTTATCACTGCTCGAGAGCATACATGGGGCACAATGCACTTCAAGAGCATCTGAACTTCATCATCATCTACAGATACTAGGCCATGCAAGTTGGATGAAAGAGTATGAGCGATGCTATCACACTTTGTCGAGGATATCATGTCGGCTACAAGGGTGATGGCTGCAAACCTGCAGGTACAATTAGAATGACCAGAGCATTCTGTAGTAAAAAAAGAAATGCATATAATTTCTCAAACAAACTAACCATGAGGGAGATGACCGTGGTTCAATATTGAAAGGGAACTCACTGATGTATGCTGAACAAAGAGACAACTGCTTACTCACAATGGCCAGCAACAAACTTCTGTGGTGAGCAACCTCAGTAGCTTTCAACTTCTTCATGAGATCCAGCAAACGTTTCTCATTACCTCTCAAATTCGTGCTTGGCATCAAACCATTTCTTGGATCAGTGCATACCATGACCAACACCTCATGAGCAACATCAGCTGCCACTCCTGCATCCGGATTTCCAGATATCAAGCTCAGCTGCTCCAATGTGGCACTCCCAAAAGGACACTCCTGAGCCCTGGTGGAATAAGTGACTCTTCTACCAAGACATTATCACGCAGAGTCGAGAGGACATAAATAATGGTCTCAGCATCATCATTTGCGATCCCACGCAGCACACCTGAATATACCTCCTTCTGTTGGAGGACCCATCTTAGCAGCCTTGGGTTCCCAACTTCCAAGAATGACATGGCGAATCCAATAAATGATCGCCTTGTGGACCCAACCTCAGCAACCTTCCGACGGTTCCCCCCATCCCTGAACCCGCCTTTCTTCTTAATTGTCCCTGCAAGCTGTGGCAGAATAGCCATCTTAAAATCAAATTTCTCCGCAATCTCCGATGCCAACCCCCTCCACGCCTGACGATTGCAGCCAGCAAATCTAACGCAGCATTCTGCCGTCGGGAATCGCCACTGTTCAGCTCCAGCAAAACATCCCCCCACTTCTCCTTATCTTCAAGTATCGTCCTAGCAACCGCATCCAAGTTCTTCTTAGCAAAACCTTGGCGCCGTAATTTGCCGTCAGGGTGACCCAGAACGGTAGCAAAGAGAGAGAGAATGTACGCCATTCCCGGCTTCTCCCTGTGCAGCCGCCATGCCTCGACCAGCTCCACAAGCCGGGGTGACTGTTGCACGAACTCCTGCAGCACCTGCCCACCGGACTCCCCATCCAGAAGCTCTATAAACTCCCTCGATGCGTCCGAGTAGATTTTCACCTCTGACGTGTGGAGATTCTTGAGGATGTGGACCAGCCTGACCTTGTGTGAGACCGTGAACGACTGCTGCGTCGAGACCGTGAACGACTGCTGCGTCCAGGCCTCCCTCGCCACCCTCACCATAGAAGTCTGCTCCCGTTTGGCCTCCGCCACAGGGGAGGAGGACATATCGTCGTCGCCCATGGCAGTTGAGCAGCTCTGAGCCGAAGAGGCAAGTGTTTTTTGCGGAGAAATAAACCGCGCCCGCACTTGAGCTTCCAAATCCAATGGCCCCAACAGAAATCAACACCGTGCGTGATGAAGAACCTAAAAACATTCAACCAAAGCAAGTTAGGGTTCATCACCAACACGATAAATCAATCCCCAAGCAGTGCAGATGAAGCCCTACCCCACGCCAATCCAACAGCAGTAGGGGAGCGCGCAGCAGAGGAGAGCAACAAAGAGGAGGAATAGAGTAGCTTCAGGGCTGCTCTCGTTCTACGGTGGAAGCTCGGAAGAAGGCCGGCGGCGGGTTCGGCGGCGCGGCGCGGCGCGCGCGCTGGTAAGGAAGAAGACGGCGGCGGTCTGAACGAGCGAGGCTTTGGGGTTTTAGTGCCAGGCTGGGCCGTGATTTGGGCCGGTTGCGACACGGCAAAGGAAGTGTCGTGAAAATGGAGAATGGGCCTGGCCAATTCTGGGCTCGCGTCCAAAATTTATGGTCCGATCCGATCCAACGCATCGTCGGCGACGCGTCTTGAATCCAAAGACGTCATCCCGGTGCGCCGGTGCATCAGTTCCAGCGCCTTGAGCAATGAGCACCGGCGGCCACGACTGGAGATCTGCAACCCTTGCTGAAAAGAAATGTGCACGCCCTTTCGCGCGAGACCGCTATAGTTCAACGATTTCGTTAAGTACGTATACTGCAGGCCTCTCATTGAACTCCAAGTTAGTTATTACTTGAGATATAAGTTTATCCGTTCGTCAATTTCGAGATATCAAAAAGGAAAAAAGATACGCCGCGAATTGAAACACAAACTACCGTCTTTATCTCTAAGGTGAATTGGCTCGCGCGTCGATTTGATTTGATCTTCTATACTATATATACTCCCCAACCGGAATATACCGAATGGTTGTTGTTACGATCCTCACCAGCTGAATCAAGCAATCAACTCGTTGTTGCCATGGCCGACGACGTGTCGCCCGACGAAACCCGCCGCCGCTCACCGGATACGTCCTCCCGGTGCCGGGCTTCGACCGTGACGGCGACGCACGACTTCGAGGTGGCCAACTTCTCGCAGCTGAACGGCCACATCGGCGCCGGCCGGTCCGTGACCTCCGCGCCGTTCACCGTCGGCGGCTACACCTGGGCGATCGACTTCTACCCGGACGGCTCGTACCAGCGGCAGCAGGACTGCTGCTGCACCTGCTTCGGCCTCCTGGCCGCCGCCTCGGCGTTCGTGACCCTCCGCGGCGGCGCGGCGGGCGCGCGCGCCCGGTTCACGCTGAGCCTCGTGGACCGGACCGGCCGCGCGTCGCGCCACTGGCGCCGCCGCGGGGCCGCGCGCACGTTCGGGTGGCCCCACCCCGCCAGCTGGGGCTTCCACTACCTCTACCTCAAGCCGTTCCTCCGCTTCTCGCGCTGCGTCCTCGACGGCGGCCGCCTCACGATCCGGTGCGAGCTCACCGTGCTCACGCCGGTGGCCGCTTCCGAGGACACGACGCCGCCGCCGGTACCGGCGCCGGAGCTGCCGGGCCACCTCCGGGGCGCGCTCAGGGACGGGACGGGCGCCGACGTCACGTTCCGCGTTGGCCCGGGGAGGGAGGTCTTCCGCGCGCACCGGGTCATTCTCGCCGCGCGGTCGCCGGTGTTCCGCGCGGAGCTGTACGGGTCCATGGCCGAGAGGGACCCCGGCCACGTCATCGAGGTCGTGGACGTGGAGCCCGCGGTGTTCGAGATGCTGCTCGAGTTCGTCTACACGGACTCGTTGCCCGGTGGTGGGCGTGACGAGGGTTGCAGTGCCGCGACGATGCAGCACCTGCTGGCCGCGGCGGACCGGTATGGAATGGACAGGCTCAAGCTCGTGTGCGAGGAGAAGCTGCGCAAGGGCATTGTCGTGTCGACGGTCACGGCTACGCTGGCCTTGGCGGACCAGCACCATTGCCAGCTGCTCAAGGAAGCCTGCGTAGCGTTTCTGTCGTCGTCGAAGAATCTAAGGCTCGTTGTGGCGACAGATGAGTTCAAGCAGCTCATGGCAACTTCTCCCCTGCTTCTGAAACCAAGCCTCGATAGTGCATCCTCCGCAACGAGGTAGCCACGTGTCAGGAATGCGTGTCCATGAAAGTGTCTAGTAGATTGTTCAACTCATTCTCATAGCTCACGAATATGAATGCCATATAAATGTTCAAAATTTTATCCGATAATTGCCATGCATTGCACTTTACCGTCACAATGTATTTCCGTTCAGATTAGTCAACTAGTTGTGTCGTAGCCTTTGGAAAATTGGTAAAGTTGTATTCTATCATAAATCGACTTTATATATAAAAAAAATACAGCCCTCATGTAAAGTGTAAATACACTCCTCTCGTCTCATGTAAATACACTCCTCTTTTAGTATGCATTCTCCTTAGCTCCCCCCATACAAAAGGGCTTGGTTGGACTCCGTTTCCGCCCTCATGTAAAGTGTAATGGTCTTTATGCCGTTCGCTGCTTCGATGCCATGTAAGGTGGGTAAAACCTCCTGTTTTGCTCGGAAAAAAATACAGCTCCTTGCACATCACCATCACAATGAATTTCCATTCAGATTAGTCAACTAGGTGTGCCGTTAGTAGACTTTGAAAAATTGATAAAGTTGTATTCCATCATAAATCAAAACTTTATTAATGGGAAAAATATAAAAATACAGCTCATTAGCCACCAGCAATAATATACAGATATACTATGAAAGGAAAATTGCATGTCAAAATTTCAAATACTGTATTCGAAGTAAAATGAATTTTATCATAATCTATTTTATGGGACATTGACGGATCACAGCCTCTTCATGTACTTGGCTCATCGAATCCATAACCATGGACGTGAACCCAGGATACGAGAAGCTGAACCTCTGAAGAGTTCACACGGTACATCAATCGATGGAACGCTTTAGTTTCAGCCCCCCCACGTGTAAACTGGTGAGACGACGCCAATACAAGGCCTGTTCAGGGACGACTAAAAAAATCCTGTTCAGGGAAAACTAAATGTCAACCCATGCCTAGGCGTGCCCCTCCTATAAAGGAGGGCAGTAACCAGTAAGCAGCACACGAACAAACCTGTGCGCCGCCGTCCCTTCCCATCGCCATATTCATTCGCCATGGCTGGCATATCGATCCATGCAGGCAAGTGCCTAGCGAAGACGTCGTCGAGGTGCGTGGCGGGGAGCACCACCGTTACGCACGATTTTGAGGTAACCAATTTCTCGCTGCTTGATGGCATGGGCACCGGCAAGTTCGTTAGCTCAAGCACCTTCAGCGCCGGCGGCCGCGAATGGAATATCAGGCTCTGCCCTGATGGAGACAAGACGGAGTGCAAAGATTATGTCTCGGTGTTCTTGTATCTTCTTAAAGGAGCACGGAATGCGAGGGTTAAGTTCAGTGTACGTTGTTTATTGGACAAAGGCGATCAAAAGTTGAAAAGGGCCACATATACCTTTAAGGTGTGTTCGTTTTCTGGGGTTTAAATTTTAGAGCTGTCACATTAAAAAAATCTTATTATTTAAGAGTATTAAATAAAGTTTAATTATAAAACAAATTACAGGCCCCTAGACTAATTTACGAGACGAATCTAATGAGGTTAATTAAGTCGTGATTAGAAGACGGTTACTGTAGCATCACTTTAGCAAAATATAGATTAATTAAGCTCATTAGATTCATCTCGAAAATTAGCATCAATCTGTCAATAGGGTTTTGTCATTAAATTGATCTAAATATTCATAAATAATAAGATTCTCTTTGATGTGACAGTGCTAAATTTTAGAGGGAGGAAACGAACACACCCTAAATCAATAGGTGACAACCGGGGCTGGTTTAAGTTTATCAAGAAATCAGAGATACGAGAATTGTTGCCTTCCCATGATGACCGCTTTACAATCAGGTGTGTTCTGACTGTTATAGATGACCCTCACACCGATAATGCAAAGACCATTGCAATTCCACAATCAAAGCTGCACCAAGATCTCGTCAACATGTTGAAGCACGGGGAAGGCAAAGATGTGACATTTAGTGTGGGTGGTCAGTTATTTCCTGCTCACAGATCCATGCTCGCTGCACGATCCATGGTCTTCAAAGCCGAGCTGTTTGGCCAAATGAAGGAGAAGGATACGAGCTGCATCAAGATTGATGACATGGATCCTGGCATATTTGAGGCACTCCTTTACTTCATCTACACAGATTCATTGCCGGACGATTGCAATGCAGATAATGAAAATGAAACGATGCAACACTTGCTGGTTGCAGCCGATCGGTATGGACTGGACAGGCTGAGGCTCCTGTGTGAGGCGAAATTGTGCGAGAGCATTGATGTTCAAACAGTTGCCACCACCCTTGCTTTAGCGGAGCAGCACCATTGCGCACAACTCAAAGATGCTTGTCTTGGATTTATAGCTTCACATGGGGTTCTTGGCCTTGTCATGGAAACTGACGAGTTCAAACATCTCACCACAAGTTGTCCTTCTATTATGAAGGATATTTTAGACAAGGTTGCTGCTAGTGCTGTCAGGAGCGAGTAGCCTTAATGGAAAATTCATGTAGCCGAATAGTACCATCTTATGAATTGCTAAGAGCATCTCCAACCATTCCCTAAATGAGGTTGCTAAATGGAAATTTAGGATGTGATTAATAAAAATCATTCTCCAACCGTTCCCTATATGAGGTTGCTAAATTTACCAACTCCCAACCCATGGCCTAAAGGTTGCTACGTTTAGCCACCTAATTCTTTCTCCCTAAAGGATATTTGAACTATTTAGGAAACTATTATTGGGAACGGTTGAAGTGCATGTCTTTTTTTTACTCTCAATAGATATAGCAACTCTCTAAAACCAGTTTTTTGGAAGTAAAATTATTGGGAACTGTTGGAGATGCTCTAAGAGAATTTATAGCATCGCCCTTGAGCTTTCTGCTTATTTCTTTGACTCCTGCATTTGTATGTCTTAAATAATTTTCCCAACTTCTCCTGCTCTTGTGCGAGGAGGAGGCCTAATGCCACTCTCAATGCAATGTTTCATAAGATGGTTTCAAGTATACCATGTCATATAAGAAGATTTAAGTTAATATATGAAACAAGCTCTTTCCATGCAAAGTTTTGTTTCATATGCAAACATAATATTAAAATGTTGCATCTAAGTGACAATGGTTATCAATAAAATATATGAAGATGAAACAAAGTAGTCTCAGGCTCTCAACGGAGTTTCATTCTAGTTTAAGAATTTAGGTAATCATGTACATAAGGTATCTTGTAATAGAGTAATCGACTTGTATGTCGTATGTACGCGCACGCCACAAAAAAGTATGGATGATTCAATAACTTCATGCATTACGTTTTCAGGACGGCAACGCCAGTCGTTGAAAATTGAAATCTCCGTTCCGATCAGTTAACTTGGATACAACACTCTGCTCTGCTTTGTGGTTAAGCGCTTGCTGCTGCCACGCTGTCTCTTCCGTAGTATTTAGAAAAAAGTGTTTCATCAGTCACAAGTAACCTAATAAGAAGTAAAACTAAATTTACATCACCAAATTACATAAACAGCTTACGATACAAAATTTATATATAAAACTGTAAATTTGTTATCTAAAGAGTAGAGTAAAACATTTTGGGAACCTAACTGTTGATGGAACGGCGGCTAGGAGCAGTCTCGTTGCGTGTAGTTTGTCAACCCCCCTAGCCAGGAACCCAAAAATCCCCTTGTATTCACTGACAGAGATGCGAGAATCGATAGAATCATAGCTACCATGCATCAGAATTCAGAATAGGCGAAACGACGCTAAGTAATCTCAACTGACAGCCCTGTTCAACGTTCACGGAAACACAAACAACGCCATCCCATGCGAACGCACGTCTTCACGCGTTTATTAATGGGCTTAAGTATTCACGTTCTTGGGCCTAGTGCCCATACAAGTCCCAAGCATGTCCGTGTAACCCTTAGGGTTTGCCTCACGGGATCCCCTTCCTATATGTACTTGACTCTCTTGGTGTATCGCAATCTATCGCTTGATTGGTGATCCTCATAATCTCGGTATCAGCCATCACCGTCCAGAACAGAACATGGCTAACAAGTCCACCTCTCCGGTTAACCATGGCCAGTCCCTGTTGGAGACGTCATCGAGATGCGTGGCGAGGAGCGTCTCCGCCACACACAATTTTCAGGTGACGAATTTCTCACTGCTTGATGGCATGGGCAACGGCAAGTTCGTTAGCTCGAGCACCTTCAGTGTCGGCGGCCGTGACTGGAGCATCACGGTCTTCCCTGATGGGTGTGAGAAAATGGATGACAAGCAGTCTCCCCATGTGTCCGTCTTCTTGTGTTTTCTCAGAGGAGCGTTGGGCGCGAGGGTCAAGTTTAGTTTAAATTTATGGATTAGTGATGATCAAGTGACAGAATGTAGCAGTAATCACACCTTTCAGTCGGTAGAAGATGACTGGGGCTGGAGTACTTTCATCGAGAAATCTGTGCTGCTTAAGCTTCTGTCTTCGAGCAATGATTGCTTTACCATCAGATGCATTCTGACCGTCATGGAAAATCCTCGCACAGACTATGCAAGCAACATTATCGTCCCACAGCCAAAGCTACACCAGGATCTCTCACACATGTTGAAGAACGGGGAAGGTGCCGACGTAACGTTCAGCGTGGGCGACCAATTATTTCCTGCTCACAAGTGTCTGCTCGCCGCGCGATCCATGGTGTTCAAGGCTCAGTTTTTTGGGGCAGTGAGGGAAAAGGATACAAGGTACAACCACATCACGGTCCAAGACATGGAGCCTGCCATATTCGAGGCACTCCTCCACTTCATCTACACAGATTCTGTACCGGATGATTGCAGCGAGGATCATAAAAACGTGCAGATGCAGCACTTGCTAGTCGCTGCCGATCGCTATGGACTCGATAGGTTAAGGATCATGTGTGAGGAAAAGTTGTGCCACCACCTTGATGTTCAGACGGTTGCCACCACCCTAGCTTTGGCAGAGCAGCACCACTGCCTGCAACTGAAAAATGCTTGCCTTGGATTCATTGCCTCACCTGACATGCTTCCTGCTGTCATGAAAACTGATGGATATAAACATCTTGTTGCAAGCTGTCCATTGGTCGTGCAGGAGATTCTGGACAAAATTGCTGCAGTCGTTAAAGACTAATTCGTTCGAAATTTAGCTGCATACTATATACTTTGTTACATTGTTGGTGTATCTATTGGAATTTCTTTGTTTATTTTTATGGCGTTAGATCACATTGTTGGTGTATCTACTGGAATTTCTTGGGCCATAGCTTGATTTGAAGCAAATTCTGGGACTTTACTCATTGTCCAAAAAATATATTGGAATTTCTATTGCATATAATATGTACTTTATCCATTGAGAAATTTTAATGCAAATTCCTATTCTCAGTGGAACTGTTAAAGTCATTATAAACATGTGTTTATATAAAGTTTTTTTCTCTCAAACAAACCATTTACTTTAGTGAAGATAACGTGCATGGAGCTGCACCTTTTCCTGATTATCTGCTAGTACATTTATGTTCTGAAAAAGGATATCTGCGGCTATATTAAGTTCTAGGAATATAATGTGTCCTTGAGGATCGGTACGGGATGAACAGGCTCAACTGCTCAAGCTCTTGTGTGAGGACGAGCTGCCCAAGGGCATCACCGTGTTGACTGTCGCGTTGTCTTTGGCAGACCAACACCATTGCCACCTGCTCAAGGAAGCCTGATAGCGTTTCTATCGTCGCCGAAGAATCTAAGTCTCGTTGTGGCGACCGACGAGTTTAACCAGCTCATGGCAGCTTGTCCCCTGCTTCTCTGAATGGGAGGTCTTGACAGCGCATCAATCGAAACCGATAAGAAAGTATATCTACGGTAGATGATTGTTCAACTCGTTCTCAATGCATTTAGATTGTCAAAGCTCTATACTTCTATTCGATAAATATGCCATGCATCGAACTTTAATTTGCCATCAAAATTAATTGAGTTTCTATACTTCTACTTGCGAATTGCGATGTCTAATTTTTTGTCACTGAATTTTCTGTTCAGATAGTGGCCTATAGGTGTACGTTTGGATGTACCAAATTGCACTCTCAGAAATCAATGTCCTATTGATGGGAAAAACATTATGAAACACAACTCACTAGTAGCTACAAATATACACTCTGCTTTCCTAATGGTCAGTCTAATTAAACGTCTGAACTCTGGAATATATCACATTGAAACTTTTTTTGCTAATATCATTACTACTTGGCTCGTCTGATCCGTATAGCCATGAACCCAAGAATCCGTTTGCATTCACGGACATGGAGATACGAGAAGTTGAACCCAAGAGGCAAGAGTTTTTGGAACATTAATAGATGGAAGGGAAACCAAACGTTAACCGCCCATGCGGATGAACCTTTGCATCATGAACATATAAAGAGCCATACATAATCCATGGGCCATTAGAGCACTCACAATAGATCTATTCTCCTTGCCATGCCCAGCAACTCGACGACCTCTGCTGGCAGCCATGGCCGGGGCCGATCCAATACGTCGTCGAGGTGCGTGACGGAGAAAGTCACCGCCACGCACAGCTTCGAGGTGACCGATTTCTCCCTGCTCGACGGCATGGGAATCGGCAAGTTCGTCAGCTCGAGCACCTTCAGCGTCGGCGACCGCGACTGGAAAATCGAACTGTACCCCGACGGATGGAAGGAGGAGGACAAAGGTGCTTATGTGTCAGTTTTCTTGTGTCTCTTTAAAGGACCTGTGGATGTGAGGGTGAAGTACAGTTTCAGTTTACTTGTTGGCAAAGATAATCAGCAACTACTGAACGACACACATACCTTTGATTCCCTTGGCTTTTGGGGCTGGAGTAAGTACATGGAAAAATCCAAGTTGAAACCGTTGCTACAGCTCAGCAATGATTCCTTTACAATCAGATGTTCTGTGACTGTCATAAAAGATCCTCATGCAGAAGACACAAGCGCAATCGAAGTCCCACAGTCGAACCTAGCACAAAACTTTGAGCGCCTGCTCAGGGATGGTAAAGGAACCGATGTGAGGTTCAGTGTGGATGGGCAGTTGTTCGATGCCCACCGATGCGTGTTGTCTGCAAGATCACCAGTGTTCGAGGCCGAGCTCTTGGGTCCACTGAAGAAGAAACCAGCACAGCATATCCAGATCCAAGACATGGAGCCCTCCATCTTCGAGGCGCTTCTTCACTTCATCTACACCGATTCTCTGCCCGTTGATTTGAAGGCTAACAAAAATGTGACAATGCAGCACTTGCTGGTCGCCGCGGATCGGTATGGTCTGGAGAGGCTGAGGTTGATGTGTGAAGCAAAACTGTGCGATGGCATTGACGTGCACACGGTGGCTACAACCCTGGCTTTAGCAGAGCAGCACCACTGTGTTCAACTCAAAGATGCTTCCCTCCGTTTCATTGTCTCCGGGGATGTGCTTGGTGCTGTCATGAGAACCGATGGATTCGAGCATCTGAAAGCGAGCTGTCCGTCCATCGCCATGGAGATTTTAGACAAAATCGCTGCAGTCAAGAACAGTATGCCCTAGTGTCACCTTCTTTTTTTTCTGATGAATTTTAGCAGATGAATCATGATGAATTTTAGTTGCAAATCTTATACACCTCCTTTTTTCTTCTGTTATTACATATTATCCGGCCGTGTACTACTGAATCCATTGCATGTAAATCTATGTAACTTTTGGAAGAAGTACCACCGGAGCATTTTTCTTCTTATATTTTTATATTGCCCTCTATTTTTCTTTCATGCAATTGATTGAAGGTGCTCGGAAGTTGTCCCAAACCGGGCTAAAATAATGAAACATTTGCTAGAGTATACATTATTGCTATCTCAATGGAAATTCATGTAGCAGTCCAGCACTTGCTGGTCGCCGCTGATCGATACGGTCTGGAGAGGCTAAGGTTGATGTGTGAAGCCAGGCTTTGTGATGGCCTTGACGTGCCGACCGTGGCCACAACCTTAGCTTTAGCAGAACAGCACCAGTGTGTTCAGTTCAAAGATGCTTGCCTACGTTTTATTGCCATCGGGGATGTGCTTGGTGATGTCATGGTAACCGACGGATTCAAGCACCTGAAAGCTAGCTGTCCTTCAGTCACTACGGAGGTCTTAGGCCCTGTTCGTTTCCTGCCCTCTAAAATTTAGCATCTGTCACATTAAAGAGAATCTTATTATTTATAAATATTTCGATCAATTTAATAACAAAACCCTATTGATAGATTGTGCTAATTTTTAAGATGAATCTAATGAGCTTAATTAATTTAGATTTTGCTAAAGTGATGCTACAGTAACCGTCTTCTAATCATGATTTAATTAACCTCATTAGATTTGTCTCGTAAATTAGTCTAAGGGCCTGTAATTTATTTATAATTAAACTTTATTTAATACTCTTAAATAGTAAGATTCTTTTTGATGTGACAGCTATAAAATTTAGACCCCAGAAAACGAACACACCCTTAAACAAGATCGCTGCAGTCACAAAGAATACTTCTTTGGGAACGAGCAGCAGCTTGTGTGGTAGAGGCGGCGTTCGGCTGTGAGCCTCCCCGTCACAGCTAACACGAACGGTAAGTCCCTGTGTATCCTAGGGAGGAGGAAATCTGTATGAGAAGATCTTAATCAATGGCAGGGGCCATCATAGCCCCGTAGATCGAGTTTTATTTTGAAAGAATACTTCCTTCTCTGTTACCAGTGTCACTGGAAATTTAGCTAAACAATGACTTAATTTTAGCTGCAAATCCTGTATATACCTCCTTTTCTATCACATTATCCATGTACCACTGAATCCATTGCATGTCAGAAATCTATTCTAGGCTTTTCACAGAATTTTATATCACAATCTACTTCTCTTCTTTTTTACTCCTTTTTCTTGAGAGGAAAATGTATGTTGAATCAGAGATATGTTTTTATGAATTCTACAGTTATTGGTACCATATGTATATGCGTAGTCGAAAGAAGATTATATTAATATGTGTATGAGGATATCATATTACAAGCTCTTTGAGATACAAAAGATTACAACCAAGTCCAGTATATAACTCCAAATCTCAATTCTAAACCTATGTGACGATTCATATGGATGGTTGCGTAGGACACTGAGTAACAGACTAAGAAGTGAGAACATGTGCTCAAAGAATGATGACCAACAGCCTAGTTAAAACTGAGAATAATATTCTTTATTTTGTCTTTCTTCTTCATTATTTTAACAAAAACAGGAAAACAAAATATGATCTTAGTGGTTCTTCGTCAAAGCTAGATCTAATCATGATAAAATTCCCCATATCACTATGCATTACACGAACAAATTTATTGATTACATCGCCGTCCAAGCATCTTCATCGGAGTTGCCATGTAGAAATCAAATTCACCCTACCTTCTGACCGTTTTTCGGAGTGGAAGAGGAGGAACCTAATCCCTAATATCAAATACCTTGACATAGAGGAACTACCAAAATCTAGGACTCGATCTACAGATTCTTAGAGAGACGGATAAAATTTTCATCATGACATGAAAATTTTCATCATGTGTCAGACTATATTAATTTGAAGGATAACTAGTTTAATCTGACAGAATTAGATATTTATGTACCTCAAAATATGATTTAACGCATTAATGAGACATATCTGTTGTAGCTACAAATCTAAACACACCAATAGGGACCCATCGAGGAGGTGAAGACCCTCTTCGGGCGGTCAACTCCTTCGTTCGTACGATCCTTCAGCCGTACTGTACCGAATGGTTGGTGACAACCGAGCAGCCGATGAAGTCTATGGGCTGCACGCCCATCTTCGCCAGCCTGCTTCTCCCAAGCTTTGAGCTGCTGCTCCCACCGGCCTGCTTCCTCTATGCTTCGGGCCTTCATCCTCCAGACTGGGCTTGACATGGGCTGGGCGGTTGTCTCTCTTAACAATATCTATAATTAATTTGACATGTTTAATCATATAATCAAAGAATCGATATTTATATTGACCTATAATTAACAATTAATCTTGGGTGGCATATGCCCTTATGCTCATTGAAGTATTTCCCTTAGATAGAAATATTTAAGTATCAAGGATAAGTTTGATTTTATCTAATGACTAATCTAGAAGGATAAAACTTTATTGGGATAATTGCAAAAAACCACCCCATAAGTCATTCGAGTTTGAGATTCCCTCTCACAATTGATTTTGTTGTAAGAGTAAAATGCATGAATGCCCATTATATTTGTTGGTTTGTTTCAATTTGGTCATCGTACTTAGAAAAGTGTAAATCATGGTCGTTAAGGTTGCTCAACTGAGTCGATACGGTCATTAGCTTTTCAAAAACACGTATACGGGTGGTATGACATGTATACTTATAAATTGTTCCCTCTAGTTTAATTTATTTAATAATCGTAGGCTAAATTATAAAGGGTTTCTCAACTACCATCCCATTATCCAATAGTATGCGATTGCTCCGACGTTGGTGAACCTGAGTGGCGGAGCAAGCTAAACCTATAGGAGGTTGCAGTTGTGCTCGGACATGGTGCAATTACTCGGATAAAATTAGTTGGAATTGTTTTATGAATTAACATGTTTAAGGTATGCTAAGCAATTAGAGCTCAAGTGGGCTAAATTTTTGCCGTCAATAGCAGTCACAACTTTTCTTATTTTGTCCACATAATAAGAGCAAGTACAACGCTGCACGTCGATAGTTTTATAGCCCATCTCGTAGAATGCTACATAGAATTTTTTTATGATGTGGAAGAGAGAGAGAGAGAGAGAGGGAGACGAGAGAAATAGGTGGTTGTTTCGCGAAGCAACCACCCCATACGCTAGAGAATCAGGACAAGAGGGGATAAATGAAAAAAATTGCAATTGGATGTCAACGTTGGATTTGTCCAAGAGTGCATTTTGTCAACGTTGGAGCATGAATCATTAGCGAAACCTATTCCTCAGCTCGAATACGTATTACCACAGTGCTAATGACCGTATCGATTTAGTTGAGCAACCTTAATCACCACAAATTACACGTTTCTAAGTACGGTGGCTAAACTGAAACAAGCCAACAAATAGAGTGGCCATCCATGCAATTTACTCTTGTTGTAAATACCCACCCACCTACTAGATTTTGTTGTAAAAACCACCGAAATTCACACATGTTTAATTGATTTAATCCATTCCCATCCATTTAGAGTTGTGGATGGTGTCCACATCAATCGTATAAAATTTTGAAAATATAATTTTCTTCATATTTTACGTAATCCGAAAAAAGTGAATTAGAGGTTAGACAATGTTCCTAGAGGGAAGGTGTGACTGACCTGGGTCAATGGTAGTCCATGCTAGTAGCCAGTCATGCCTACCTCTACGGTACGACCATACTCATTTGCCACGCTATTTTCCCTAGCATGATAAAATGGGTCAGATGATGAAACTTTAGTTTGCGGTAGGTTATTATTAAAATATTAAATTAAAAGTACAAAACAAGAAAAAAAAATCATAGGCGACATCATCACCAGTCATTATTAAAATTGCCACCGCAACAACGGCCATCGATGATGTCATTGTCGAATGATATTAAAAATAACCATACAATAACGGACACATATGACATCATCACAAGCCATTGTTAAAAATACCCACTGCAATAACGGTCATGAATGACGTCATCATCGGTTGCTGTTAAAAATAACATGGCACCCATATGGCAGCTCTGTTTTTGCAAAAAAAAAGAAAAGAAAAGAAAATACAACGCCGGGTGATGACGTCACCGGAACAATATTAAAAATAAATTTTTGATATCGGAGTGTGTATATCTAATAATAGTTCAAATTCAGATTTTTTTTAATGATTTTTTAACCAGCAGAGATTATTTTGCTTCAAAATCAAATATTTTCGATAAATTTTGCCAGAAAGAACTGCCGTGGGGCACGTCGATGACTCGATGGAAATCCAACTGTTAAATAGTACTGTAGTAGATCGTGATTAGGCAGGAGAGGGGCACAAATCGTCAAAACCCCTCAAAATAGAGATTCAAGGAAAATTAGATCTACAACAAGGACGAAACGACGACATGGGTCAAAACTTGAGCTCTGCTGCCAGCCATGGAACCGAGACGTCGTCGAGGTGCGTGACGAACAGCACCACCGCGACCCACAACTTCGAGGTGACCAATTTCTCGCTGCTCGTTGGCATGGGCACCGGCAAGTGCGTTAAGTCGAGCACCTTCATCGTCGGCGGCTTCGACTGGAACATCCACGTGTACCCCGACGGATGGAGGGGCGACGATAAAGAACATGTGTCGGTGTTCCTGTGCCTACTAAGCAACGGCCTAGCGCGGACAAAGTACTCTTTGAGTTTGTTGGACAAAGACGGCCAAGTTTATAAACAAGGAGAGCCGCTGCAATTTACTTTTTTTACTGTAAACGGTTACTGGGGTTCCCCCAAGTTCGTAGAGAAGTCCAAGGTAAAAGAGCTGCTGAGCCTCAACGCGGACCGCTTCACAATCAGGTGTGTCTTGACTGTCATGGAGCCATCTCAAACAGAGAACGTAATTCCCAGTCCAATTAGGGCCATAGAAGCCCCACCATCCAACATGCACCAGCACTTTGAGCGTCTGCTCAAGGACGGGAAAGGCACAGATGTGGCATTCAGTGTGGATGGCCAATTGTTCCGGGCCCACAAGCACGTGCTCGCCGCACGGTCTCCGGTCTTCGACGCAGAGTTCTTTGGTCCGATGAAGCAAGACGCCACCGAGCACGTCCACATCCAAGACATGGAGCCCTTCGTCTTTGAGTCGCTGCTTCACTTCATATACACGGACCGCATTAAGTTACTAGACAAAAAAGGGCAGGCTGCAGGTAAAAATGTGTCGATAACGATGCAACACTTGCTGGTTGCAGCGGATCGATATGGAGTAGGCAGGCTGAAGACGATGTGTGAAGCCGAGCTATGCAATCGCATTGATCTTCAGACACTTGGCACCACGCTCGTGTTAGCAGAGCAACACAACTGTCCGCGTCTCAAAGATGCCTGCATCACGTTCGTCGCCTCCAAGGATGATCTTGGTTCTGTCTTGGAAACTGATGGGTTCAAGCATTTGATGGAAAGTTGCCCTCTTGTTATGAAGGATATTTTAGTCAAGATCGCCAAGAACTAATAGTGTCGCTAGAAATTTAGCTGTAACAGCTATTTTTAGTTGTAACCTGTCCCAATTCAATTTTTTTATGTTCTTGTGGTTTTAATTTTTTTTTCATGTTATACTCGTGCAAAAACTTCTGTATGAATCCTCTCTCCCAAGCCGCGTAGCAATTGGTGTTCGTAACTGAATACTAGTAGTACGTTAAAGGCACGACACTAGTCGATCAAGAGTTTTGGTTGTTTAGGATACTACTCATTAAGCTCGTCGGTGACCTAGTCCTAGTTTATTTCACCTTCTGTACATGTGTATATGTAAAGATGCGATTCTCCAACCTTTCACCCGTTCCTTGCCCTTGGTTCTGCTCTACTCAATCTCCTTGCTCCCATTTTTTGCCATGGCTGACGCCTCTGCTTCGTCAACAAAGCCGTCGTCGTCCCTACTATCAGAGACATCATCGAGTTGCTATACACAGGCCATCACTGCAGTACACAATTTTGAGGTGATTAATTTCTCGCTGCTTGAGGGCATAGGCACCGGCAAATTCGTCAACTCAAGAAACTTCAATGTCGGCGGCTACGACTGGAACATTAAGTTGTACCCTGACGGGAACACAACAGAGAAAGGTTATCTGTCGGCCTTCTTGATGATTCAAGGAGAAAAGGCTGGTGCGAGGGTTAAGTTCAGCTTCAGTCTCTTGGGCAGAGGAGGTCAAGTAAAACTGCAATATACGACGACCTATACCTTCACAACGGTGGGCGAGACTTTTGGTTGGCCTAAATGGATGAAGAAATCCGACCTGCAACCGCTGTTGTGCCTCAACAATGACAGTTTCACAGTCAGGTGTGTTCTGACAGTGATAACACATCCGCACATACAAGACGTGAGCGCCATTGTTGTCCCGGAGCCGAACTTGCTTCAAGATTTCGCGCAAATGCTCAAGGACGGGAAAGGTGCGGACGTGACCTTCAGCGTGGGCGGCCAGTTGTTCCCCGCTCACAGATGCGTGCTGGCTGCAAGATCTGCGGTCTTCAAGGCGGAGCTCTTCAGTCCCATGAAGGAGAAGGCCACAAAACACATCAGGATCGATGACATGGAGCCCTCCATCTTCGAGGCACTTCTTCACTTTATCTACACGGATTCCCTCCCCGATGATTGCGAAGCCGACAAAAATGTGCCGATGCAGCACCTGCTTGTCGCTGCGGATCGGTATGGACTGGACAGGCTAAGGATGGTGTGCGAAGTGAAGATGTGCAATGGCATTGACGCGGAAACAGTAGCCACCACCCTGGCTTTAGCTGAGCAGCACCACTGCGTGCAACTCAAGAAGGCTTGCCTCAGGTTTATTACTTCACGGGGCATGCTTGGCGCTGTCATGGAATCAAACGGGTTCGATCATCTAGCCGCAAGCTGCCCTTTGGTTTTGCTGGAGATTTTGGACAGGCTCGCTTCTCTGGGAATTTAGTCGAGTTTATTTGTTCAATCTTTCTGATATATTTTATTTTGGTGTACAATGCATTGTTATATGCAGCTCTGGATACACTGTCAATGTTGTTTTATCAAAACCACATGAACCATGGATGTTTGTTCTTCTTTTCGAGCATAAAATAAGTTAGTCAATTAGTGTAATTAACAATATCTTCACAACAAAATATTTATAATGAAATACATCTATATTAATATAAGTCATCTTATTATAAGTTATTCAATTTTTAGTGTAATTAACAAATATTTCTATAAATATTTATTTATTTATTTTTGTGTAATTACTAAATTACTCTACAAGATCATTATTTTGGACGAGAATTCCTTTTTCTTCCCATACTCCTTTAAAGTGCTCTACATTTTCTTAACACTACTGGAATAGTTCTAGTTCAATTATTTTAATCTTTTATGTACCAAGCTATATATATATATAAATATAGTGCATTGAACGTCGTGGGCGTGCTTCTCAATCATCATCATGGCTTGCTCGATCAACAACCAGGTCATGCCGGATACGACGTCGATATGCCTGACGCAGAACGCCACGGGGTCGCACAACTTCGTGGTCACCAACTTCTCGCAGCTCGACGGGATGGGCATTGGCAAGTGCGTCAGTTCGGGCACCTTCACCATCGGTGGCTGCAGCTGGAAACTCAACTTGTACCCTGACGGGGACAATGAGACCAAGGATAAGGTTGCTTACGCGTCGGTATTTTATCGATTTCTTCAAGGACCAGCAGGTACCAGGATTATGTCCGCCAATATAAGTTTACTTGGTAAACACAATGGCCAGGTCGCATCCAAAAAGAAGGGAAACGGAAACGGGAACAAAGTGGTGGAATGGAATCACAGCGCTGGAACTATAGATCCGGGAAAGGGATATGGCTGGCCTAAGTTTATCGAGAAATCTCGTCTGCGCGACTTAGTGGCCGCCTCCGACGGCTGCTTCACAATTAGGTTGGTCCTGACTGTCTTCAAAGTTCGCACGGATGATGCGGCCACCATCGAAATCCCGCCGTCGACCCTACACCAAGATTTTGCACGCATGTTGGAGAATAAGGAAGGCGCAGATGTGACTCTCAATGTCGGCGATAAATTCTTCTTTGCTCACAAGCACGTGCTGGCTGCAAGGTCCAGGGTCTTTCAGGGCACAACTCTGCGGCGTCACGAAAGAAACCTTCGATAAATGCATCCAGATCGACAGCATGGAGCCTTCCGTCTTCCGAAGGCTTCTTTACTTCATATACACCGACACTTTGTCAGAAAAGTACCAAGCAGGGGATAAAATTGTGGCAATGCAGCACTTGCTGGTGGCAGCGGACCGATACGGCCTCAACAGGTTAAGGCTAATATGCGAGGAGAAGCTGAGCAGTTGGATTGACGTGCAATCAGTTGCAACAACCCTAGTTTTGGCTGACGAGTACCAGTGCGTGCAACTCAAGGATGCTTGCCTAGATTTTATGGCCTGGCGGGATGTGCTTGGTCCTGTCATGAAAACCGACGGATTCAAGCGTCTCACCGCAAGTTGTCCTCTGATTATGGCGGAGATTTTAGACAAGATTGCCTCGGCCAAAATTGAGTAGCCGCACGGAATTTACTTTAGTAGTTCTAAGTTTTATTATCTCTTGTAGGTGGAGTTTGTTTCTGTCACATACAAATGACATTCACTTCTCTAGTGCTTTTAAGAATGTGTACTTATTTAATTAGTAGATCCTAATTGTATTATTACATCTCATTATATTAAGAAAAAAATTCAGATACAGATATCGTAGTTAGTTTTAGCGTTTATAGCGCACCTGTTACATTGTTTTACAACAACCCCACTGCCTCTTTTACAGTGGAAAAGGGTATGTAGTCCTGAAATTCGACTCCCGTAGGAGCGAATTTGTTAGGATTTATCGACGTTGTGGTTTCAGTGGTAAGTGATGTTCCGGTGAATAGCAAAGTGTCAATCTTGAGGATTTCTGGGCTCAGTCTTCGAAGATGCTCATACGATAGGGTTTAGATACGTATGTTCATAGGGGTGAGTGTGCATCCTTGTGAGTATCTGAGTTGTATTGTCTAACAAAAAAAAATCCTCTTTTACAAAAAAAATAATTGCGAATGCAGGTGAGGGTGGCGACGGTGAGATGGTCATGTATGTCCAGATCAATATCGTTTGGCATATCAGTTTAGAATGGTAATCCTAAATGGTATAATTTATAGGTTCTCAAGGTTTCTTCTCTCATCAAGGAGTAGACGTCGTTTAGATAATTAGATGTAATTTTCTTTGATATCAATGAATTTTCTTTTTCGTAAAAAGAAAGATGTAAAGGATGGCCAGAGTGTCGTGAACCGCAACGGCCTTCTCCATGGCATCGAAGGTCTTGATCCACAGCGATCTTGCGGCTGCCGCCGTTGCTGATCTCCAACAATGGCCCTGTTTGGATCCATGGGTTAGAGTTAGATTGGGTTAGTTTTGCCAACTCTAACCCTCAATCATCCAAACGGGGTGGGTTAGATTGGGTTAGATGCATCTAACCTACCCAAAAAGACTATCCCCTCCAAGGGGTGATTATTAGTGTTAGTTCTCTAGGGACCATAGGGCCATGCACACTCGATCCGGTGCACTAAAGTAGGGCCAACACTAAAATATTTTTATGGTGTATGTTTGCGTAAAATATTGTATGGATAAATTAAATTTATCGTGTTTTAAATGTTTGGATCGAAAATTGATTTATTTTACTCATTTGTGAGGAGGCCACACAAGAGCTGGCCACACAAAATCCGGTCGTAAAGGAGTTAAAAATAGTTTTTTTATCAATCTAACCCTAGCATCCAAACACATAAAGAGTTAGAGTTAGTTCAAGAGTTAGAGTTGGATAGAAACCAACTCTAACCTCTAACCGAGTTAGAGTCTCCAAACAGGGCCAATATCCGCCGCCGCCGCACGCTCGCTCAGAATCGCCGCAACTCCACCTGCTGCGTCGTCGTGTAAAAGTGCCAATGACAGGTGCCGTCCGATCTTTCATGATTGGTCTCCCGAAGTTCTAGCATTCTGAGAGTATTTATTAGCTATCTATATATGCTAGTAGTACATCGCAGAATTCCGTAAGCCTACGAGTCCTGGTTCAGGGCCAACAAAGTCTTTCCGAACGAATAAGAAAGAGAGCTACGGATGAGGTAAGCACACATATGTTTCCATCAAGTTCTCGAGACCGGCTGTTACCCTTCCGCCGCCTATCTCTATTCTCTACCCTTCCATGGCAACGTCGTCGTCTCGTAAGCGGATTTGGTGGACACATGGTCGGGCGTCCCCTATAGATCTACCGTCGATCTTTGGATGCCGATATTCTGGGTTACCGTTGCTAACGAGCTACTTCTGAACGC
This sequence comes from Chloris gayana, assembly GCA_031894775.1. Taxonomy (NCBI): domain Eukaryota; kingdom Viridiplantae; phylum Streptophyta; class Magnoliopsida; order Poales; family Poaceae; genus Chloris; species Chloris gayana. Next base: position 62,085 of record JAUNZO010002121.1, read on the forward strand.
GTCAGTTAAGTAACGGAGACGGCCAGTTGCACGTAGCTGACGCATAAACGTAAGCGGCAAGCAATATCGATTGGTTTATTGACTGTTCCGGCTTTCGCGCAAGGCCGCTGTGGCTTGGACCATCTATAAAGAGGAGGATTCCGTTGTTGGAAAGGCACCCAGTTCCGTCTAGGGAGCACGCTCCAAGCAGTCTTTTGAAGTAGTAAGCGGAAGCAGGTTAATATGGATGTGCCGTTGACAGTCACCGTGCTCGTTTTTATCTCCTTGTCATCTGCACGTATGATCACCAACGCTTGGATGCGGGGTGACATGGAAGCAATTTCATATGTGGTGACGTTTGATGTCCTTCTAGTTTTCACCATGAAGGTTGGTAATGAATTACTTCGTGCGCAAGGAGCTAGGCTTGAGTATTTGAAGCAGGTCTTCTGGGTACTGATAACACTGATAAATCTGTTGATCTGTTCCTTAGGGTCTTCTGTGATAATAAAATCCCTCCCTGGCTTTAGCTTCACAGTGCTTAAGTGGGCTATGCTAACTACTTTGTGGACATCCCTTCTTGGTAGTGCCATATTTACTTATTGGATTCTCATTGTAATGGTCTAAATATGATATTATCTGATCCAGGTTTGATGGAAATAATGTAATATACTAGTTTCATCAATAAATAAATATATTTCTGGGTTGTTTTGCTCCGTCATGCATGCTGTGTATGGAACGGATGTTGGAATGTTTAGCAAACGCGTGGTCAGATGATTCTTAAAGCAACATCCGTGTTGTTGGAACAAAAATTAAAGTTAGCTCATTTTTTTTAACGAACTGGATGATGTACTAAGGTCTATTTATATTATTAACGCGCGGCATATATTTGCGTTGCCCTTGAACCCGCAGAAACCATGTTTTCTCGCTATGTGAATAAAAAAACGGCTTGTTGGATCAACAAGAGATTTGCCCCTCACGCGTCAGTAAAAGAACCAAAATAAAAAATGGGCTCTTCGATCGTATTGGAACGGGTGCCATTTGTCCAAGGATTCCGGACGGTTTCTGTTGCAAAAATATGTACTACAAACTATAAAAAAATATATTTATAAGTTTCAAAAAAATTACAAATACTTGCACCTGTGTATATCGGATAGACAGAGAGACCTTCATAAAAGAAATGAAGTTCAAATTCCACGTTGTTTAAAAGGTACATAAATGAGAAAATCTGCATGCATAGGACGGAAAATGCATCGTTGATATTTTTTAATCTTGTAAACAAAACCAATTTGAACTTACATTCGTTTATGAAGTTCTCCATATATCCCATGTACACTCATGCAAGCATTTGTAGAGTAAATTTCTTATGTGCCATTGAAAATTATAATCTTCTCTTATTTGCCATCGAAAATTTGCACTTTTCTTATTTGCCATCGCATGTAATTTCATTGATCTTATATGCCACTCCAATCACTTTAGCTCATAGAAAATGTTGGTAATGTCACCTGAGTATTCAAGCTACAATACCAAAATAGGTTTGTCTCAATGTGTACTTTATTCTAAAAAAAAGTTTTTCAAAATTTTCAGATTAAAATTTGAGGCAATTTTGAGTTTAAACAAAATATTGTCAATAATTTTCATCCGAAAAAATTGAATTTTTGTTTGCATATAGTATAAACTGAGACAAATCTATTTTGCTATTGCAACACAAATAATGCAGCAATGAAAGCACAATAATCTAACAACCAAAGTGATCGGAGGGTACATAAGATAAGTGAAATTACATCCGATGGCAAATAAGAGATATGTAAAGTTTTGATGTCAAATAAGAGAAGAGTATAATCTAGTCTAAACCATTACACACGTGAAAACATGCAACCTCATGTGGAAAGTTGAATTTGGTGTTTGAAAAAAATTAGAAAACTTCTATGTGCATAGATCAGATGACTATACATATGCATACTAAATTGCAATGGTAAATACCTATTGGTTTATGGAACACATTCTGCAATACGGGAGCTGATGATATTGATGGTACACTTAGTAAACTAAAAATTTATACTTAAATCCTAGAGGCAAGCACATGAATTTAGCATTAATGCAGGCAAGTTCAGTAATTACTGAACTGTTAATAGTTGTATGCATATGGCGCTCCTGGTAGGTTAAGGCACATGTGGGTGCAGTACCGCAGTTGTATGCCGATGACACAATTTTTTTGCATGAGGGTGACGTCGTTCAGTTGTAACAGACAGACGACTGGGCATGCATGGACAACTGGGCATGCATGGACAACTTGGCAGAACTTGCAAACGAGAAGCTTGTAGAGTGTCCTGTAGCAAATTCTCCCGTTGTTCTATCTATTTGAAATAGTACGTGCTTATAACTTATCTGTGACACTAACGGTACCATATAATTCACGATCTAACGACAGATCACCGGCACGTTTATGTCAATGACATTGAGAAGCTGCTGCACGTTTATGTCCAGGCACAAGTTAATTTATTACTAGAGTATGGGACATATATATATATATATATATATATATATATATATATATATATATATATATATATATAGATAGATTTATTACAACGATCATGACATAGTACAGACTTAACATACATTTAGCAAGCTGACACACATAGACAGATACATAGTTCCATGTCTCGCATGAGCCATGAATTTTATTTATCAGTAAGTCTAGTGATGCAGATAGAAGTAGACAAAATTGGACCTCTACTGAAAACGTCTGGTCTTCTCCAGGAAAACACTCGGAGTGTGATCCATGACAAGGAGCTCATCGTCGTCAGAATCATCGTACATGACAATCTGCATATTAGTAACAGTAAGGGACTGATCAGGAATGTAAATGAATACAAGTAATGAACAGGACTAGTTACAATTAGTTGCATTGTCTTCAGTTTTAAATTTGATAGCTACTATGAAACGTACCTTGTTTGTTTTCTGAATTTGAGGAACATACTCCATATCAGATTCAGGGGCGTAACCTAATCCATGTTTAGGTGCCTTAACATAAACCGGGGATTGCGTCAGCCTGAAGTCATCTGGGTTCTGAAGATCGTCAGAGATTGGATCATCTGCTCCTGCATGCACTGATCCCTGCCCCGCTTCAACAACATTCTTAGAGACACCATCTGCACGAGAGTTTCCTTCTGCAACCCAATTTGCATCTGGTCCAGTCCACCCTCCAGCAGCCGCAGCAATCGGGTGTGCAAGCATTCCAGAATGAAGAGCATCCTCTTCTAGCCCTAGATTGACAGGAGACACGGAGAGCACAACAATAGGTACTGTTCAGCTACGTATACGTGGGGCATCTCCAACTGAAACTATCACTCCGCTTGGTATAGCCTTATGCTGATGTAATAAAGTTTTAACGGTAACACCTGATAGATCATCGGACTGATGCCAGTCTTGCAGAAATGCAAAACCAGCAATTGCAGTCTTGATATGTGCATGAGACATAGCATCTAGAGGAAATGCGATAAGTTTGAGCCAGGCAGTCCTATCAACAGCTAACCCTCTGAAATTCACTCCCTCATCATGCTTAATAAAATAAACAGAGTACTCTCCAAGCTGATGAGGACTATTCTTGATAAACTTTTCCCTTTCCAAAGAAGAGGTGAAACGAACATAAGCATCACCTAGAGGGCTGGGCTGGATCTCAGGGCAACAAACCTTGTGTTCCATGCTCAGGAAACGACGCAGCTCTTCAGACATGGCCATGTAATCGTCCGTACGAACCGACGGCTGAAACAAGGCTATGGCCACCTCTTCATTGTGACGATCTAATGAATCAGCCGGACAAGCTCGTAACCAGTGAGTATTAGTAGTTGGCTCCCTCTCCTGCATACGGAACCCAGAGGGAATGTGTGGTCGTGGGTCAAAGGCAAAGTTTGCCATCGTTCGTGTTAAGAGAGGAGGAGAGATCTGGGAGGAAGATGGGATGGAACCGATAGCGCAGTAGATGCTTGCAGGGAAGGCCACTGAACACAGCCAAAGGCTTCATATATAAGCAACCAGTTCACCTATTGGACTGCTAAATGGGCCGGGCCGGATATACTCATATAGGCTTTAGTCACGTATCAACCAAACAATATGACGTGATGCACCAAAAAGTTAAGAAATATCAGATGTGTGCTGTTGTGCCCGTCAGCCAATAGATAAAAGTCCATGCGTATGGTACACAACGCCATTGAATTTGAAGAATCGTTGTATAAATATGAAGGCCAAGTACCTTCAGGATTCACTACAAAAACCAATTGATTAAATTATACTAGCCATTCAAGCAATGAATTCCAGCACTGGTGGACTGAAGACCTACTCACGGAGGTAAGATCTAGTTACTAATATTTATTCGATATATTATCACTCCATCAAATAGGTTCTAATATATTTAGCAGGCTTAAGAATCCCGATGGTACTGCTGATAGTCCTACCGGACATGTCGTGCCACCATATCAACGAAGGTTTCGTGGTCGTGTCGGGGCTTCATCTCGAGTTTCAAATGGCGGTCTTGGTGTAATTCAATCAGCTATTATCTCAGCTACTCGTGGAAGGGAAGATTATGTGTTCTTACCACATCTTGGACAGGAGTATGACTCTGCCGAAGAAGCATTTGATTTATATAACATGCACTCATGGGAATTTGGATTTGGTATAAGATATGGTAGGAGTTATATGAACACAAAAGGTTACATAACACGCCTGGATATAGTTTGTGCATGCAATGTAAGTCTATCATATCTTATATAGGCACCATATTTTTATAGTATATTTTATGTCAAACAAACATAAAAAAAATTAGTATACTTGATATGTGATGCCTTTCCGACAGGGTGTTGATCACAGGCCTAATAGGGCCACTATAAGGACAAATTGTTTTGCTATGATTCGTCTTCATAGGACAGCAGATGATGGATGGTTTGTTAGTAAATTTGTTTCAACTCACAATCATCCAATGTCATTGTCTTGTGCAGAGAAGCGTCAATGGAGATCACATAATAGGATTGATGCATGCACTCGTGAACTTATCCGTAATTTACGACTAAATAATGTCTCTCTTACAAAGGTCTGGTCTATTATGACAAGTTTGCATGGATCACCATATGCAACTCCATTCAGAAAGCAAGATGTTAGAACAGCATGTGCAAGTATGGCTCAACTAACAATTGAATCTGATATGAATAAAACATTGGAATGCTTATCATCGATGCGGGTCAGAGATAAAAGTTTCATGTATGAAATAGATGTTGATGCAACAGGTCATTTGAGGTCTATGATTTGGATCACAGGTCGGTCTCAAGTCATGTATTCAATGTTTGGGGATGTTCTAACTTTTGATACGACGTATCGAACAAACCTGTATAACATGCCATTTGGCATATTTGTTGGCATAAACAATCATTTTCAAAGCATTATATTTGGAGGTGTGTTTTTTCGTGAAGAGACTATTGATGCCTTTGAATGGGCATTTAAAGCTTTTGCTCGCTTAATGACCGGCAAGCTACCTGAAACAGTGTTGACAGGTACTAATTATTAACTAGTATGTTTTACACATGTCATGCATATTTAAGTTATATAATGCTTGTTATTGATAAACTACAGATCAATGCCATCAAATGTATGTTGCTTTGCGGAGAGCCTGGCCTGATGTGAAACATCGTTGGTGCAAATGGCATGTTCTAAAGAAGGCGAGAGAGAACATTGGACATTGCTATTCAAATAAAGCAACATTCAAGCGAGAATTTCATGACTTCCTTGACGAAATGATGCCTGTTCGTGAATTTGAGTCTCGGTGGAATGAAATAATGTCAAAACACGGGTTAACTGGCAATAAATATTTGGACCGTGCGTACAGCAACAGAGCCATGTGGGCAAAACCGTATTTTGCAAGTGTGTTCTGTGGTGGGATGACTAGCACTCAGAGAAGTGAAAGTGCTAATCATATGTTAAAAACATACATTCCACGGTCATCACCTATGCACCAATTTGTGTTACAATTTGATAAGCTACTTGCTGATAGGGAAAGTGAGGAAGCACGTGAGGAGCACGCTACAACAAAGGTAATTGTTTTGCATCAATACTATATATTATAAATTTCCATAATTTGCAGTATTTATAATTTTATAATTTTATATTTAATAGGTTGCAAGACGGCTGCAATTTGGATTTCCGCTGGAGTTACATGCAGCTAAGATTTATACAAGAGTTATGTTTAATAAATTTTCAAGTGAGATGTACAGATCTGGTTCGCTGCTTGTTATCTCTAACAATAACGAAGGCGTCTTTAAAGTCCGAGATCCTAATGTTAGTGGGGATTACTCGACATTTGAAGTAAACTTCAATGACAGTGCGGAAGATATACGTTGTTCGTGTGGATTATTTGAGCACACTGGCATGCCATGCAAGCATTCTATAAAGGTCTTTGTTCAGCTTTAATTAACAATATATAGTTCCATATATATATATATATATATTTATATTTGAATAAATATATGTTATAGGTCCTTGTTCACCTTGGTGTACCAGAATTGCCTAAGAATTGTGTGAGGTCTAGATGGACACGATCTAGCATGCTGTTTGGGAGCAAGTTAGATTATATTTCTGACAAACCAGGAGCAGATGTGATGTCAGTGTGCTACAATTCTCTTCAGTTTGCAGCAATGAACATATTAAGTGCAGCTAGGAATCACGAAGATGGAGTTAAAATTATGTTGCGTCACCTTGATGCTGCAAGTAAAGAAATTACGTACAATGATAAAGTAGCTGAAGCAAATGGTAGCCAGGAGCTCCATGAGACTCAGAGTGGGAAAAAATTCATTGCGCCCAAACGCAATAGGCCAAAAGGACGTCCGGCCTATAAGAGATTCAAATCAATATCTGAACTCATAACAAAGAAGTATCTCGAGAAGGACGGTGGCAAATATTAAGTATTATGATGTATTAATTAATAAATTAATTAGTATGGTTATTCCTGCTACGTCGTGGCTTATAATCCATCGTATAGTGTCCAGGTTTCCATGTTATGTACTGATGAATGAAATGTCTGGCCATAGTCTGTTGAAGGCACAGCGAGGTTGGAGATACAAAGGATAATGTCTGCTGTCGTCGTCCCAGGCTACCAGGTTGTAAGAGCTTCCAACTGCTTTCTGGCTGCTTCAACAGATAGAAACCACTTGTATGTTGGAAGTGCTTCCATATGCGTTGTCAGTTGGATGACTATGACAAATTGCCCATGGCAACCATATGTAATAATGATTTTTTTTTTGTTGGGAAAGTGCTTCCAACTCATTCGAACGCTATGTAAGACAGTGTGCCCTATATATATACCACGAGTTTTTGTACGTTTGATTACTACCTGTACTTGTCATAACCTGAAAATGGGGAACAAGCCATCCCAGGTTACTAGTTTTTCAATATATTGATCTTTCGCTACGATGTGATTCCTGACGATTATTCTTGCTTTGATTCGAACTGTGCCAGACGCTGTACATGAGAACTACAGCCATAGTTATTGTCATATCCATTCTGTTGCGACTCCATTATTTTGTTACTTGGTTGATTGAATGCATGTGCTGTAGAATTTATTTACCGACTTGTGCGAATTCATTATATTTGGTCACTGGCTCAGGTCGGTACTGCATTCCAGTCGTACAAGGTTCTCTTGAATATTGATGTTTTTGCTGTGCTCGCAACGAAGTATGTGAAATTGTTTTAATGCAGATACATGCCCTGCAGACTCTTTTCTTAAAATACTGAATTTTAAACAAGAAGTCCACTATGGAGGAGGATCTGGTTGTGCCTTTTTTGGCTCTCGGTTTTAGTTTAAATAGAGTCACAAGTTATTATTTTATTCATATGTTGGGCAAGGTTGTTTTGGAGAGTGTTTCAATGTTGATTAGTTGCATTAAATTTGTCGGGATATGAGAAATTACACCATTTTTTATCGAGATTCCATAATAAATTGTGTGTTCCGAAGTTAAATAATTCTGATAACTTGCTGATTGTTTTATCTTATGACATGTAGGGTTCAGTTTCAAAACGAAAACTATACTATGAAGTAATAAATAAAGGAGAGGCTATAGTAAGTAAAATAATCATATAGTTTATTTAATTCTAATTTATGGTCTGAACATCATATATACTGTCTAACTACTTTTGCACATTATATGAAAACCAGGAGATTGGCGTGTTTGCGGAAATTCGATACTGTCCTGAGGTGGGGCAGAAGCTTATACTGGTAACTGGTGATCACTTGGAGACAGAAGTCAAAATTATTAGCATGGAAGGTAAATTATATGTTGCTGGTGAAGAGTGGGAAAACTTTGCTGTGCACAACAAATTGAAGAAAGGACATATGCTAGTTGCTTATGTTATTTCTCATGGGAAGATAAGAGTCGAAGCACAGAATATGCGCCATAGGAGATATCCAACAAGAGCTCTACCTAGCGCAATAGGTAGTATTACCTACTTTGCTTTGTGTACTATAATTTTGATTATTTAAATATAATGTATAGTATAATTTCTTAAATACAATAAGTGACTAATTTAAGTACTTATGACTTATCTAGATAGGATATCTACCGACAGTACTAGGCGATGTTACTTTGGGAGAAACATCACTGCTAGCGAAGAATTAATGCCATATATATATGGACTCTGCCCAGTCACACCGCAAATCCCAATGTTCTTTTGTAAACTGAGCAAGACGGCTATGAAGCACCGAAAGATGGTATATTTATTTACCAGATAGCATTATTTTGATAGCCGAAAGTAATGTGTGTAGCAAAAAATAGTCATAAAATGATCTAACTATGGTATATATGTGGCAGTATATACCTTTGGAATTGTCTATCCATATATACAGAACATATGATGGAACAAAGGTGATATTTGAGACGTCGAGCAATGCAACTATCCAGATAGAAGCTGAATTGTATGTTGGATACGATGGAAGAATTCTATTTGCTGGTAGCAAATGGTCTTGTTTCATGAGGGAGGTTCCTGAAGTTCATGAGGGATATTGTTTAATTCAATTCAATATCCAGAATGGTTGCCTACATGTTCGGGTTAGATCAGTTGGCTGAAGGAACTATGGCTTGGTCATCTGTATAGATATATATAAATAGATATGTATCAAATAAATAAATAATCAAAGAGATTGCAATTGTGATATGGTACAACTTGCTCATAACTGTATGTACTGAACATTCCATATTGACTAATTGGCAAATAAACAAAATGATTACATATTGCGTACTTAACGGCTCTATCATGCAGTAATCATACCGACGGACTTCGCAAAAAAGGAAGTACAGCGCCAAAGGAAAGCAATTACAACGCCATAGAAAATAAATTCCAGCAGTATAGAAAACTGAACATTATCCGACAATAGAGATACTTGAATGACCTGATTCAGTCTTGTCAGGAAATGATTGTGAACTAAAGCTAATCGTTTATCCAACTTAGTCTACGATTAAGCAGGTTAATAATCTGGACCACGTGCGTCTTGCGGCACTACAAATTGTAATAGTTGCAACCAAAGTGCAAGAAATGGAACTGCTGCAAAAAAAAAACACAAAAGAAAATCAGACGCGGTGATTCTAACAGCAACTTCAACCACACCCGGTTATCCGTGGTTCGGAGTGAAGGACAATAGACAGGTGCTCGAGCGTCTGTGCGATTATTTCATTTTGCTCCCTCTTGTGTAAACGACTGATATAGCCAGCAGGCTTGAAGTTTATACGATATATAACATGTGGTTTTAACAAGTTGTCAACACATATCCAGCTCATATGTGATGTTCATATAAACCCATCCGAAGTGGACATATAACATAGGATACTGATGAGTAGTATAAGCAATTTAGCTTGGAAAGGATCACGTGGTCGCACTCCATCAAGGAGAATATCAGATCAGATGCGATCAGATTTGCAGCGTACGGTTGAGCCTGATGAACAGATCACTAAGTACCCTCCATGCCTTCACATCTATGATCCAGGGAAAAGAGAGTATATTTCTGATATCTTGTCAACTTTTACTTCAGAGCAGAGTCAACTAGTTCAAGAGATAGGATTTGGGTATCTACTGTCCCTTCCCCCGGTTTTTTCATGGACCCAGACTTTGATATTTGGTTGCTCAAAAATATTGATCCAACTAGCAGATGTATGTGCTTGGGTGATGGTCGTCTTGCAGAATTGAACGAGAAACATGTGTTTGATGTATTTGCAATTCCAATTTCTGGTAGTAGGATTGAACATGAGAAAGGATGTGAGCTCGCAGGGTGTCATTCGCTATGCCATGAAATGCTTAGAGATGGATGATTCTTCAAATGATATCATGCAGTGTTGTGAGAAAATACTGCTAAGGAGATACACATCTGCTATGTCACCTGTGCAAAAGGATGCATTCATTCTTGCTTTCGTCGCATATATTATGCTAACATATCTTGTGCCAACTGATAGATCAGCAGGCCTGAGTGCACCATTTATATATGCGTTACTGTGTCCGGAAAGTATAAAAAATTATAATTGGTGTCGTTATGTTATAGATCGTATTGTACAAAGTGCAATATGCATTAGTCTGTTAGATGAAACCCAGATTTTAAAGTCCTCCGATGAGCACAGCTACCCGTTCCTTCAGGTAATATTAGCTATATTTAATTGTATGAATAGTGTCTAATACAGGAAGGACTTGTATACTAACTACAATTTAATGTTGTTATAGATTTTGTACTGCGAAACACTATATCGTGGAGCTAACATATGGATGAATAAATTAAGTTTCCCACGTATTAGGCAGTATAAAGGGAAATTCATTACATCATTACTATCTGATGATGTTATTATGAAGTCAGATAAAGATGGAAGTGCCTCTTTTATACTTAAAAAGTCAGCTCACTCTACATCAATGGGTCATGAGGCAACTATCCAGCAGAGTGCAATGAGTAAATCGAAGAAGGTATATAATCTGAATTTAATTTCATATTAATAAACTCTGGTAATTATTCATTTCTTATCAGCTATCAAGCAAATTAATGGTCCGATTTAAGAGGGAGCGAGCAGCTTTGTTTAGATCTATCGTCACATTCAGAAAATCAATGGAAGAACGTTTGGATGCATTGTATAGTGATGTTATCAATGAAGTTGATAAAAATGGTAATATTTATTATCGCTATTTTAACATGCTAATTTTATACTGCACTTTACTATTTATATTTTACATTTTCAGTAACTGAAGTTGGAGATAGTAGGAATTCCAATTCTATCTTTGGGCAACACGTCACAAGCTATTCAAACAAGGATGATTACTCTGTTACCAAGGACAGTTCACAGATATCAAATTATTCAGAAATCACTGAGATTAAATTAGAAAGGGGCAGGAAAATGATTGTTCAGAACATAGTAGCAACATCACCTGATTCACTGCAGCAATTGGCAGCTATAACGTTGAAGTGGCTACAAGAAGCAAATGATACTGAATTGGAGAGGTATATACAAATAAATATTATGCAACAAGCCTGGACTTATTGCGTTTTCATTTTTTCATGCTCACATGACCAGGTTTTCCATTTCACATGGAAGTCCAAGACCAATACAAATATCTGGGAACTCATTGTTGTCGCAATTACTCCTGCACTCAGCAATAACACGCGATGTAATGGATGTTCTAGTTCGTAGATTCATGCAGATGAAGTTGCAAGGATATGAATCGGTGATACCGATTTCAAAATATGTACTTGAATCTGATTTTGCGGTGTGTATCTGTTAAATTGATTAGATTACATCGTTTTGGAATGTAATACTGACAATTTATCTTTAATAGGATATATGTTTAACAGGTTTGGCAGCATTGGAGTGTGCGTCAGCTCGCATGCAAGTAGAGCTAATGCTAAAGAGTACAGAATTTTCGACAATAGAGAAGGCAAAATTATTTCATTTTATCTTATAGTAATCATGTCTATTAATGTGGGTTGCTCCTTATCAACTACTAATTTATTTCATTGATAATGAAACAGGTTTTCTTTCCCTGTCACATGAATAGTAACTGGTGCTGCTTCACTTTAGATATGAAATCAAAAACAATCATGATATATGATCCAACCTTGTCATCTGATAATATCAATAAATCACTAAAACTTCTAAAACCAGTAGCAAAAAATATACAAATGTCATTTGCATCATGTGTCAATAGAATTGGTAAAGTTTACTCCGGCGACATTGAGACGTGGCCACTCAGAGCAACCATGTTACATGAGAAGCCTTGCCATAGGTAATTTGGAAGTACAAATTGGTTACTCACATTTATTCATTATAATATTGTTTTCTTAGTTATGATATAGTTATATTTGAACAATTTTATAATAGATCATGCTCGGGCATCTATATTGTCAATTACATTAGAAGCCCTGCTGGGTTGCTCGATAACCGTCATCTATCTCAGGTTTAATGTTGAGTGTATTATCCATTCTAACCATCCCTATGAGGTGGGACTTTTATTTGGTCGATATATTTAAAATCTTACTAAATCTTATCTATGTACAGAATGTTATAACCTTCTTGCGGAAAGAGATGATTCAAATGATTCTGTCGATACAAGGAAACAAGGCAGACATGATGGATGATAACATGCCTAGGTTGCAGTAGGGGCTGAAGAAATAAGTTTGGTGGAATAATATCTATCTTATTGTTGCGACATTTCGATGTACTCTGTTGGGCCTTATGTATATGTGTACTAATAACAAAATTAAACGACCTATGTGCTTTTAATCTTTTATACCATGCGTGATGCTGCAGACATGTTAGTGTTGAGCTCCTTTTATGTGGTACATGGCCCAACAGGCTAGAAACTTGGGCACAGTGTAACCGGTGTCTTGCTGCCAGATGAGCAGAATCAATTGTAGTTGCTCACGAGTAGATCATTGGATGCTAACGATATTTTATTTTCTGAACCACATTGAATACATGCATCTGGGAGCACCTCTCTTTACAACTGGGTCAAGGTATCCTATTAACAACCTATAATCTTTTTTATGTTTTGATTACAGAGTTAACTCGAGGTGCTGCTCAACTTTCCAAACAGAAAAGTAGGACGACTAGATATGGGCCCAAAATAGTCAGTCCCAGGTGGCAATAGTTTGGAATAGAATGATGCGTTGCGATGAGAGGACCTGCCGTGTTGAATATTTAGGTAACTGACGGGGTTTGTAATAGGCCATCTGTGTGTTTTTGCATATCCTTTGCCTGAGGCTACCACGTACAGCGATTTCGTTGTAAGAAATCACAGACTGGAAACCTCTCATGAGAACGTAAGGCTGAGGCCTATAAAATTCATGATCCTTGGCCTGGTACTCACATATATTCTATAGGCCCTGAGCAAAAAACAAAAAGGTAACCTATCTCTCCGTCGTTGTAGTTACTGCATGGATATGGATAGGTCTCTGGCCTCTGCATCAACAAGTAAAACAAATCCATTGTTTGTAAGTGTTCTTGATGGGCAACAACCAATCGGCACATACAAGGTTTGACAACTGTTACTCATAATTTGGATATGCATAACATATTAATTAATTCGAAATATTAATTTGTCAAGGATCCAGATGGAGGCTCGATAAATGCAGTAACTGTTAAGCAAATTAACGACGGTTGTCGCAAAGTAACTATGAATGGCCGGCCAATTATAAATGATTTTGCGATAACAACTGTAAGTTTCTCAGGAAATTAATATCTTGGAACCCCCTATTGAGAATAATATATTTAGAAATATCTTGGAACCCCCTATAAATTAATGATTTTAATGCCTGAATGGTTTCGACCGAGTATATTAGCGTCTTAGCCGGTATCTATGTTTTGACTTGGATGTGAACATTTGGTTGTTCATATCATACAATTTTCTAATAAATACACAGGTTAAGATGATTGGAATGATGACCAGAATTGAGGAAGACAGAAATATGACAAATTTTGAGCTATATGATGGCACAGGAACACTTACCTGCAAAATTGTGTAATGGTTTCAATTGTTTTTTAATAGTATAAATGGGTAGGTATTTGACATGCATTTTTGTGAAGAGTTATCTTTCTGTTCTCAAATTAGGGGTACACATACTTGGAATCCACCAAGCACAAAAGAAAAGTTACTTGCCAGTAGACACCCTTACGTTTGGATCAATGGTTGTCCGAGGTTTACAAACAATAAATGTATATTAACAGTCTACAATGTGAGGTAATTCCTTAATACGCCAACTTCAATTCTGTTTGGGCAGGATGTAGAATTCCGTGTACAAATTAATTTGGACGCAAATTTCCTTCAATAGTATTGTTAAGTACCAGGCTGCATCCAAATACTTGCTACTAGAGCTCCAGTGCAACTGGTTACCCGATCTACATCCAAGTCTCATCGGCTTGAGTTCGATCCCTGAGATCAACACATGGTTAATTGTTTTTTTTAGTTGTCCAGATAGGACAGAAATGGGATAGCATACAATATTTCAAATTTATCAGCTTGTTAGTTTTAATTATAGATATGATACAGGGAACCACATGGTTAATTGTTATTTTTAGTTGTCCAGATAGGACAGAAATGGGATAGCATACAATATTTCAAATTTATCAGCTTGTTAGTTTTAATTATAGATATGATACAGGGAGATTCTGGATTTTAACTTTGTTACGGAGCACTTTTTAAGTTGCATTTACACAATAGTGGATCACACAAGAATCAACAAGGTAAATACAATTACATAGGTTTTTTGTCCGTTTATAATATGTATACCTTTATTTCATATAACTAAAATATGTATTATTTGTTTATTCCAGGGAGCAGCAGAACATGAAAGTACTGGAAATATGCGTTTAAAATTAGATGTAAGCTCATATACGTAAATATTATATATATATATATATATATGTTACATGACATAATGATAAAAATTTGTTCTCAACAGATCACTTATGAACCAATGTGTGACATGTACAATATCACTACTAAATAAAAAATTACTATTTGATGCATCAAAATTATTTTTCAGTCTCCAGCAACAGATGCAAAAATTAGGAAGGTCTCTGAGAAGGTATTGAGGTGCATTAAGTTCCTTGAGACAAGGTAATTAACATTCCTAAATTTAATATGGGAATATTGTCCATTCTGCCTGCAAGGTACTAGATCAAGAAGGCTTGTCTGAACGGCAGTTAAAATTAAATATAGCGGTTCTCATAGAGACAAGATTTAGACTGAAGTGTCAAGCAAAGCACGGAAATAGTATATAGTTGTGTAGATAAGTCGAACTTCAAAAATAAACATTTTACATCGTACAAAATAATCAAGCATGATGTAGAACTAAGTATATTATATATATATTTTTATAGGTATGAGAACACAGGAGTGCCAATAAGCACAATTTCTCAATCCATAGATGAAAATGATGAGCTAATAATAAGGTTATAACTGACATCTACTAATATATATGATGCATTCTATATATTTTTAAGTACTTATAATATATGTGGTTCCCACTTCAGGCAGGCAATATCGAGGCTAAGTGAATTTGGTGATATCTACTCAACTTCAGATGATGAGCACTTTTTGACTTTATAAAGTACTTGTTCCGAAAGAATGTCAGATTGATGATCTTCCGGTGTATGAATGATTATTGCAAAAATCTAGCATGATGGCCTCCCAGCGCATTTATTATGACAAAGGATTGCTGTAATATACTAATAAAATAGTTGATCTTCACATTGTAATTTTCCGGTTGCTTAATGAAATGCGTACATTTGTTTAATGGGAAATGGTTTAGGCCAGCTGTTGTGGCGTCAGGCAGGGAGTAAACAAATTCAATCAAAATGTAATTTAATTGAGCTTCAGAACCACCTCAGCTAGCTTCACAGCCTCGCAAGCTACGGATCCAATATAAATGAAATGTAGCATTGAACAATTTTGAATCAATATAATTATAATACCACCTTGCTCTCTCAGACTGTTCCGAATTCCTATAAGTACATGATGATTTCACTTTGTTGTTTATCTGTTGCACAATCACTCATTGGGCCTCAAAATTGGTGATATGATCCAGAAGAGCAACAATATAAATATATATTTTTTGTTGAAAATTTGTGTGCAGGGTGCCCTTAGGTGACAATATAAGATAACAACAAATAAGTACTACAACAAGTGTTTTGAAATGTTACATAAACTTGTTACGATGACCTTTTAAAAGCACGTTTAAATAACGTTTTTTGTTCTGTGTAAATAAATATGTCTAACCTCGTTAAGCAAGTGAGCAAATTTAAGGCAATGACAGCCAAGGGAGCGCAATTGCCGTGTATCTTTCACCATTATGTGCACAGTGTAGAAATATTATTTTTTTCTTGTTTAATTACTTGTTCACTAATCAAAAGGTGATTAAAAATAACAGAAAGAATCTGATGTTTTAACTATATTATAAACCACTTGTTTGAAAATTAATCAAATTGAGATACACATGAACAACAGTTATGTAATTGCCTGCTGGCTAATATAATGGGGTCCACTAAACAGTGAAACGGTGGCAGCTACTCCTGTAGCACTCCTGTTGCCTGTTGGATATACCCAACAGTCAATATACTATGACCGGTTACTTCCTAAGAGGTAGGATCACACCTATATAGTAGCATGCGTCCAAGTACTTGGATGCGAAAGGTCTCTTTAACTGTTCCCACGTCTTCCTTCCTCAGCCGAACATTCCACCACCTAGCAACAACCTCTGTAGAAATGGATCCTCGCAGCCATCCAACTGGGCCCGAATCACCGCACGTGAAGTCTGCATCTCAGGACAAAGAAGGGAAGAATCTCGTACCACAGGAGGTTAGCAGTTTGCTTGTTGTCATTTCCCGACCGAAAGTTTCAGAATTTTGTTTGGTGACTACTGATTACTTTTTTTAAACTGCAAGAACTTTGATGGGACTTTGAGTCAGGGAAAGGGTCCTAGCAACTTTTTCCTACCTGAGGTATTTCGAGTTGATATCTACCTTTTTATTTTCTTCAGCTAGCTATGAACTATGATCTATATTTTTTTCTCTACGGCAGATACAACTTGGCCCATTTGAAGACTGTCTAAAATATGAGCTTGTTAACACAACTCCACTGGTTACGAATGCTTCTTTCTGTACTATGGATGGTAAAAATGTTTTCTGATTCAATTCAGACTGGTAGCTAAATTAGTTGGTTTCCTGCTTTCATTTTTTCAGCAGACATATGGCACTGGTTATCATATTGGATCTCCTTCGAAGAACTCTACGAGTTCAATCATTGCTGGAGGCTCCAACCAATCACCAGCTGCACCAGTTAGTTCAAGTCATATGCATCATTAAATATGTTTATTTGCAGTTATATGTTTTTCTGAACTATGGTTAAAAATGTTCATATGATAGATCACTTGTAGTCAGTTGCTTGACATGGAGGACTACTGCTTTGATGAAAATTTCTTTGACTTGATTTGTATCTCTCCGCCTACAAACTATAATGCATCCACTATGACTACTGGTGTTGAAGCTCAATCTGTTGATGCTCTTGATGTCTCGCACACTTTGGGTGCTGATGCTAGTGCAATGGTTTGTACACAAGCTAGTCAGGTGCTAGTGCCTGCAGTGTCTAGTCCAGCAATTGATGCTAATACATCTACACCAGGCCCAACTGTGAATCTTGGTTTTGAGTACTCTCTGATTCCAAAACAAACTACACTTCGTCAGTTTGCTCAAGTGTTAAGGTATCTAGAATTGATTAGCTGTAGATGATAGGGAGTGTAATACAAATTAAATCGTTGCTTAGCCTAAGTTTTTCTGCAGTTCTGGACAGTACAGAGAGCTCTATAAGCCGTTGGTTGGATTAGTTGCTGAACCTATAAAACAAACAGATGCTGCATTGTATCAGGTGGCTTGTAGAGACTTTTGTTTGTCCTACATATCAAAGCAAAAGTCATTATTAATTGGTTAGTCACTTCAATGTAGGGTGCTCAAATGCAAGGATCTGCTGCTGGGGAGGGCTTTCAGCAAGGCGTTGCGGGCATCTTAGGCTCGTCATCTGAAGCCAACAAGACTGCAGTTGCTAGTGACGAGTACATTGTTGATCCTGTGGATCTTGAATATGAAAGAGCAAGGGAGGAGGAAGTACACTCTCCGATTATGGTTCAGAACAAGAGGCGTCGCTGCGTCGACTGTAAAAGTGTTGCGAAAAAGTTGTTTCTTGATGACAACGACAAGAATGACCTTGATTTCCCCAACTAAATTTGCAAGGGTCCAACTCTGTCTCGAGTAGGGGAGTAAGTAGGAGACAAATATATTTTGAACAGTGTTTGATTGAAGGCAATCACCAGTTCATAAGTAGGAAATAACTGTCTCTTATGAAATGTAAGTTAGTATGGGATGTATAATTGCATTTTGTACACGCCAATGGGCCAAAACTGGGACCAGCTTTACATGGGTGTCTAACAAAATATATATTCGTATGTCATTTCCTACATGTCTTACTAATTAATGTACATATTTAATTAAGTGTGCGTAATTACATAGGTGGATGAGAATATATGCATGATTAAATGAGTTGTGGTTGGACGGCGAAATAAAATAACATGAGCGAACTGTTCACCTTTGTATGAGATAGGCAAAAGCAAAATGTTTGGAGCTGTTCAAAAGACAACTGATGACGTAACACACTAACGAATAAGTTGTGACTGTGGACGTTGGTATTTCTTTTCCCAATCCTGCAAGCGCAAGCGCAAAAACATGTCATTCAGGGTTCTTTTATTTTTTTGAAATGGAGGCATCATTTCGCAAATGTGCAACACATATGCATTTTGGTACCTTGTGTATTCCCCTGTACTAGCAGTAGTAGTGCGCAAGCTTCATTCCTTCAGCACCTTGGGGAGACGCAAAGAGCTATCCGCCTGGATCCGAAGCTCCTGTCCTCGGTTGCCAGCATCTGGTGGTACCTTCAATCTGCAGGTAATTTGCTACCATGTAGTCTCGTTTCCTTTGGGATTGATTTGTACCAAGGATTTTCTTGATTATATATCTGAATAATCATATGGCCGCTATCAATAGGCTGCTTTAGGATTTAATGGCTTCGAAATCAAAAGCCTGGATCAATAAAGTGCGATTAGACGGTCGGTACTCTGTTAGAGGCACAAGAGATTTGTTGTTCAATCTGTCAGACCCTCAACGAAAGCTCGTGAAACAGATTGGATTCGGTTCCCTGTTCGAAATCCCGTTTTTTTAAGGTTAACAGGGTGATTCATACTTGGATGCTATGGTCACTAGACACGGATAGAATGGTATTTGTGCTTAGTGATGATTTTGAGATACCAATTTGGCCTCAAGATGTCCACAGGATACTTGGTATACCATTTGGAAACCGGAGTGTGTTGGGAGCTGATGAAATGGACAGAAGTATGGCTCATTTGCGAGTCAGAAAAATTTTTGGTGTGCGTGATGGTGAATGTATGTTATCAACTGCAGGATATGAGAAGGTTATTGCTAAAACTCGTGCATGTGAAAGTCAGTCAGAAAAAGATATGTTTGTGTGTGCTTTCATGGCTGTACTCGTTGGCAAGTTTTTAGCACCTAGACCTAGGGAGCAAGCAACATATGCAGAAGTATTTCCTGCTATTGCATATCCTGAAAGGGTTCCTGAATTTGACTGGTGCACATATGTACTAGAAGATATCAGGAAAAATGCAATGAAAACTAAGAGAAATTTGCAGCTGAGCAAGAAGACAATTCCCATACAAGGCTGTATCTTATTAACAATGGTGCGCACTGAGACATATATACTTATTGCAAAGGACTGGCAATGGCCCATGTGATGTAAATTAAATATGGTTTTGTAGGTCATTTTGATGGAACACATGGCTAAAACCTATACTGAAGTTGATCAACAAGTTATACCACGCGCAAAGGCATACACAACAGAAATTGTGGATGACTTGCTTAAATATCATATGAAGGATGATTTTTTCAATAGCTATAGGGAATTCATTTCAAAGGTGCTTATATATTTCATATACTTATGAGCCTGAATAAAGATTATATACTACTGACTGATTCAGTTTAACTATTTGAATAAACAGCCTGTCGAAGTTGCAGTTATTGAATCACCACCTCGTGATAACCCCGATGATTTAGTTCATTGCCCAAAGAAACCTCGACGAGAGGAGGTACATTTACTCTGTTCAACTAATTTAACAGTTTAGATTTTTATCTGTCGTCTAAATAAATAATCTATGCAGGATATCATTGTCAAAATGGTTAAATATCTTGACAACCAGGGAATTGATGTACAGTCTGCTCTAGCAGATATGATGTTTAATAGCACCGTAGCATTAACTGATCAAGTTGCATCAAATGGTGGTTGTTCCTCAGCTTCAACTAATCAAAATGTAAACAGAAGTACACATGCAACGAGGCCCAGTTAAGTTGAATCCATCACAGTTTTCTATACCATATTTGTATCAAATACAATTAATTAATCAATTGTTTACTATCTTAATATAGGTACCTCTGATACTACAGCTAAAACCAGTGATTCGGAAATTCCTTTAGTACATCCACTTCCATATGCACCAAACTCAACAGAGCACATGTACGGCTATCGGTCAGGTTCTCCTAGGACTCAAGGTAATAAGTAGTGAGCTTACTCGATAAACTAACATGCAGATTATCAATGAAGCATTATTTTAACTGGTCAGGTAACACATGTCATGAAGAACTGGATATCAGTGTGTATGACAATGACACTGAAATATATCACGAACATAAAAGAGATGTCAATAACCCATCGCAACCAGATACTGGCTGTGACAACATCGGTATTTTTTTATACTAACTGTAATACGCTCCAGCTGTGATGGTTCATGTAGGTTCATAGTAGTATATTACTGTGGGATGTGCATGTTAATAAAAAAATAATTGACAATTCATGGCAAGACCATTAATTCTGGCAAATTTTATTGATCTGTATTCATAAGGGCACATGATTATAATACACACGTGTCAATCTGCGTATATAAAAGTCCAGGAAATAAGATTTTATTAATATTTACTTGTGAAGCATTTCCAGTTGAGCTAGGCAACGAAGGCATAAATGTTACTGAGCATATAGATGAACCGATCATCAATAGAAGCCACATGGCGTCTGCCTTGCCAGATACTTTAGGTGGTATGGACATGGTTTATCCTGTACAAGCAGATGTGTTTAAATACTTTCCTTCGGTAGCTTATTTAATCGTGTATATGAATAATATTGCAGGAGCAGTTAGAGCTTCTGATGAGATCGAAGAAATTCATAACTCTGTGTCTGAATCAAGTGCAAGCAATGAGGCAGTTCCACATGTACTGCAATTTGTGTCATTGCTACCACTTCCACCTGGAACAAGTACTGGAAAATCAAATGTTCAACTAACTATTGCAACATCCATAATTAATCAGCTAGAAATTCCTAGTGATGTAGCCAACAATGCTATAAGAGCTATTAGTTCTTGGATAGATGCAACACCACACCATCTCGAATATTTCTGGTATGTTCACGCATTTTTAAATAGTAAGCATAGCTTTGTACAAATACATGTGTATCTAATTATTGCCCATCCAATAGGACTTGGATATCTTATAATGAGCATAGGCAAGTCGTTGTGCCTGGAGCAGATATAAAGACAATGCTATTTGATACAATGGTAATTGATAGGAACATATGTGAACTGGCTATGACAGCATTTAGGAACCTGGAAATATCTTCCCGTGGGAAGTGCAATGAGATAGTTAATCGTCATTTCTTGTCACCTGATTGGTCGGTATGTGTCATAATGGCAATCATTTAATTTCGTACGAAAGTTCACATGTTAACAGATATAATTAATCACTGGTACTATTCTGTCAACAAAGAACTATGTTCTTTGTGGTGTGCAGCCTGAATCGAAGGAATTTTATGAGACATTTTTTTCATTTCATAAGCTAAAGTATGATGTTTCAAAGTGCAGACTGGTAAGTGTACTAAAAAATTAATAGTATAAATCCTACATGTGTCCATATGCATGACAATACATGTTCTTATATGGGCAGGTAATTGCATGTGTCAATCTTGATAACTCATGGTCTTCCTACGTATGGGATTTCGAGACAAATCGAGTTGTTATTTTGGACCCATCAATCACTCCTTGTAATGAAGAGGCAATCTCACAGAAACATTTTGAAATTGCTCCTGCTTTGCATGGATCTCTTATCCGATCAATTCCTATTTACTGCAAATGTGCACCAATTGATCCATTTGAATGGGAAATTGTTATGGCAGAAAAGATTATTGAGGAACCAATAAGGTAACTTCCAAAGTAGTCAGATAAAGATATAAGTTGAACCATGTATTTGCAAGTAAACAAAATAGCAAAGCCATGTTTGGAAAGGACAGATGAATATTAATTAATAGCTTTCTTTGCTTGCAGCGCGAAATCAGGCTTGTATTCATTGTATTGTGCTATAGAATTTGATGGTGTCTCACTAGTTCATGAGCTAACAGAGGTATACATTTATTTTGACATAACAGATTTTATACATTATAAAGTTGTATATAATATGAAGCTAACACTATGGTGTTTGCAACAAGGGTCGACTGCTGAAATTCCGGGACGAGCTACTGTACCAGATACTACACTTGCCGAATAACATGGGAACTAGACCAAGTATTTGCCAGGCTTGCGGTTGAGTGATAGAGTTAGATGTAAGGGCACATGGTTTTATGTTTGTTCGTGAACATGTAATAAAATGAGTCATGTTATTTTATCTGTGGTTTGAAGAACTGATTGTATCTGAATTTGTGATCTATGGATTAGATAAATAATGAACATAATAAACTCGGTTCATTGGTTGAAATGAAAGAAAGGTTAGTTGGTGCAGTACAAGCATCGGAATTAACTTCAGCTCATATAATTCAGCGATACTACAAAATTGAGATAAAGGGAAAACTAGCGAAGAAAGTTAAGTAAGTATCCTGGAAGATTTATTTATGATGTCGCTTAATGTCTCTAAGAAATGAACGAAAGGCACATGCCTTGGGTGCCAGTCCTGTTTGACAACTAGGTACTCCGTTTCATGGTGGCATAGGCCATGTTACCAACTATGAGCTTCAATTAGTGTATGGAGAACTGAGATAGGGATCAATGAAACTCTGATTTCTGTGAGTTAAATTGAGATAAAGGGAGAACTAGGGAAGAGAGCTAGTTAAGTAAGTAGCGAAAATTCCCTAGTGGCCATCAAAAAAATTTCTTCTTCCTTATTGGCCAACAAAAAGTTTCAATTTCCTTAGTGGACATCAACTTAAAATTTTATGCCTTAGTGGACACTTTCATTCAATTCATAGCATAGTTGAGAGGACAAAAAACAAAATTGCACCTTAAGACGTTTTTCACCATAACATTGCTGGATGTGTGGTTTTGCTGGATGTGTATATATAAGAAATGTAATAAAGGGACATGGCTTGCCTGCCAGTCCTGTTTGCCAACTAGGGAGTGCGTTTCATGGGGGCAGAGGACGTGGTTACCACATATGAGCTTTAATCAATTTATGGAGAACCGACATATTCAATAATGAAACTCTGATTTGTTCAACGAAAATAGAATATGATAAGTTACACACTTGTTTCATAGCAGTTAACTAAAAGAACAGCGAACTATTGACAAATTACAGCGTAACAAATTACAGATTTCTTTGAAACAGATAAACTATGAGATACCACGACGTGATTCTAGAAGTAGCAACCCAAATGAGCCCGTTGAGGGATGCCTTTCCTCAACTTCTTCCTACAACCCAAGGTAGCACAACTCGGAATACTTGAAACAGTAGATTGATTAGAGAGGAAGCACTGCAGAGAACAATAAGGAAAATTATCAAGTAGAACACGTGAGCATTGGCAGCATCGGTATGCACTGACAAATCCATCCCTTTTTCCTTTCATGGGCCTCTGCTCGATGAAGATGATTTTGCGACCATTGATTGTGTATTGCTGAATGGATGAAGTATCAAGGAGGGGTTTAATGTCAGTGACCCTAATGACATTACAGTAGGAGGCTCTTCGAATTTGGATGAAATGGTGGCCCATGTGTGTTTCTTTTGTGCATCGCCAACAAATAACTGGATGAATTCCATCATGTTTACCACAGCAATCAATGCATAGAAGGTTTAGGTCTGTGTACTTGTCTTGAACCAGATGCAACGTGCACTTGCCAAAGAAATTGGACTGCATGATTAGGGGAATCCATGAAGGCAATGGAGTAGAGGCTGATGGAGTAAATGGTTTAGAAGTTGCATCGTAGAGGGATACAACCTGCTTTGTTTTCTGCTAAAAGAAAATGAAAACGCAATTCAACCAGCTTAGGGTCCGAAAATACAACTGTATAGGCTGAAGGATCTAGTAAAATAGGATTGCTGACTACCTGGACTTGCGATTCCCCCATGAGTCTTCAAGTTCAACTGAAACAAAGAGGGCATATTCATAACAGTACGCATGCATCAAACTCGGTGGCTTAAAGATATATAGATGGTGAGGGAACTATTAATGGAGCTCATAAGATTGCTTGGTACAGGGAACACTTGGGCAAGAGGGCCGGAGTTGGTGTTGCCTGTGTGGAACAACTTGTTAGAGGCATACAAGTTGGGTTTGCTTGTGTGCCACAGAAACTACTTGGAAGCTAGGTTGGAGTGTCATAGTAAGAGATGGTGTTTCGCTTGTACCGCAAGATCTGTCGAAACGAATAGGCGACAACAAAAAATGGAAGTGAATTTCATAGGTGATAATCCCAAATGCTGCCACGACAGGATTGGGGGGGGGGGGGTTGGAACAAAGTATCATAACTGGAATAATGTACTCCAATAAATATAGAAACGTCCCGGGACAATGAAAAAAAAACGGAGAGCATCGGAAATTTGGGTCATTCTCGCTGAGTTATTTATGGTCACGCCAGTAGACCATGATAACAGAAATGAAAGAGTCAACTAGTAATTTTGGAATGTGATCATGTAATAGTTGCAGCTAGAAGGTACTAATCAAGCACGGCTGCAGGAACAAAACAAGATATATGCGGAGACTAACTGAATAGAATAAGAAGGAAAGTACTTGTAAGGTTCCATATAGACTAGTAATATTTGTATGAAGAAAGTAGAGGCAACTATGTACGGAATCATAATAAATATATCAAATATATATTAATACGTGTCCATATATTTTTTTGGCAAAGTAAAAAATGTTTGAATTATTGAGATGCGAATGCCACACTTTCAATTGTGCAAAGCTAGTAGCATATATAATAAACAGAACAAATATTTAAGATCATGGGGACATGACCATATATTTTATTCATGGTACAAACCGTATCATACAACAAGTACAGGGATGGTATACATAATAGATGGATGACAATAATGAAACTTAAGTACAACTACGCTGTAAACACACAGTGATGACAACATCACTTGTTGGGGTCCGCTTCAAAGCTGGGGGATCACCAGGTACAAAGTGCGAGCTAAGGATGGTGCTGGATCAAATATCTTCGAGTACATGACATTAGTTGCGACCATGACGATACCCGGGCTCTGGATGGCATCTTGGCCACAAGACATTTTGACTCGGTATGTTGCAGCTGAACTAACTGGATCAGCCTGAACACAAGAAATGGTTACGCCGGAGCTTGAATTAACTTGAATTGTGCGCATAAGGAACACAGTGTTATCATCAGTAAAAATGATCCTATGTGTTTCTTGGGGAGTAATTGTGATGGATGCATCATGACCCAGCTTAAGATTAGATATGGGCCAGCGATGAACGGTTGATAAGTGAGGAAGCATGTCGTCCAGGCCTCCGGTATATGGACAGTTGACAATACCACAAGCATCAGCTGGTAATGAAGTTTGAAGCCGGTTGCGCGCCTCAGAGAGCCGGTGGTCATCTAGCTGCACAGGATAAATGAATAAATAATATATGTAACAAAATTAAATGAAAAAAAGAATGAAATCGAATGGATAAGGAAGTACATGACGAGATACAGGAGGCGTAGTTGAGGAATTTGCTGAAACACGAATTTCAATTCCAACAACAACATCTCGGAAAGGCAAAATAATATAAGGAACAGTTGATCTTGGAGTGGATGGATTCATATTATGTGGCAGAAACGATTGTGATAGACATACGGTTCGGAAAAGGTGCTATATTTATAGAAGACACAAAGGAAGACAGGGTCACACAGGGTACAAGCGGGAAAAACTTACGGGGACGGAAAAAATGACAAGAACTTACAAGTTGTATGAGGAAGCGACACAATAATTGGGTGCGTAATGTTCAACCGAAGAAGCTAGGAACAGTATATAAATAGGCATGACGGTCTCAGTCGACTGAGCTCCATCAGTCTATCAGCAAAGTTTTTGACGCATACATGGCTAGCCAGGACAGCACAACATCATTAGGAGAGGTGGTGCAAGCAAATCTGCCAAACTATGAGGTAGGACTAAAGGTTATGGATACTAGCTAGGTAGACGGTAAGAGTAAGAGTCGTTTTCATGAAAAATAGGTGACTTATTTTCGGTTTGAATTCTTTGGTTGACAGAAACACAGTTGGGAGGACTACCTTCGAAAAGGGGTTTGCTTTTATCATGAATTCAATAGTACAAACACAAACATGCTGGTATGACATGAATATATTTCATTTGTATTAACAAATGTACATATGATGAATTGATAGGAGGAAGAATCTAATTATGTGCAGTATATTGATTAGGTATTGCCTGAGAGCATAAGCATGCACCTAAAGGATAGAGAACGTGGGCGATTGGTAGTAGTCATACGAAATGGGTACATCAAATATGTAGGATGGAATATGTTTTGCAGACAAGCTTACATAGTAGATGGGTGGGCTGAAATTTGGACACGATTCGAGCTCACTGAGAATTGTCGAGCAATTATATCTTTGGTCGATGGGACAGTATTGTTGATGTCATTGTACGAGAGGACTGATAGGGAGAAACTGACGTCAGTAATTCCTATAAAACAGCATTGTCAGCATTGTGCTGAAGGTGAGTAAAAGTAATGCTTAAAAAAGAGCATATACATTCTTATATTGGGTGGATTGATTTATATGTGTATGTGTGTGCTTGACTGCGCGCGTGTGTAATAACGATGGCATGTGCAGATACAAAGTTAACATGCTTGGGAAGAACAAGAGATGACAAGATAGTGCAGCTGAGAACAATTGATCCACGTATTACTGAGTGGGCAACAAGATATACTGGATATTGCAACATAACTGAACCAATTTGCTCTAGAAGTAAGTATCCATATATAGCACAAGTATGTCAGAAACAGAACATAGAGTATGTAATATGATGGAACACTTATTAATTAGTGCAATTTATTGGGTGATGGAATGTATTAAGCTGACTGGATACAAGGAAGCTTGGAGCTCATGAGGACAGAGTTTTACATATGTACCCGTGTATATTTAGTACCAGCACAAAAGGGCAGGTTGTTGGCACTGACTAGGAATTCATGGCGAATTCCACCTATATATGTGTTCAAGTTAATGACGACAAACATGACCGAATGCCTGGTATGTTGATATGAAATGCGGAAATACTGTTAAATGGACGAGGTGATCTGAATATGTGACTAATGAGCGTTTATTTGTAGGTGTTGCCTCGAGCATACAGTACAAGTTGGTTGCCAAGAGGAAATAGAGACATAATGGTGAAGTGGGGGGAAGAAACAAACATTTTCACATGCACATATCGGCCTCGGAGAGATGGACGTGGAAGTATATCTGGTGGGTGGGCACAATTCATATCAAGCAGTCACTTACAAGAAGGAGCCGTTGTGGCACTGAAGGTGGAGCTTCCAGGAGCAACAGGAACAATTCACGCAGTGGCCTACAAGATATGATGCATGTCGAGGGACAACGGATGGCATCGTATAGTTAGTAGGATGAGTAATTACTAATAATGGCGTAAGTATATGTAATGAATAAATGGAGGAACATGAATGTGGGCTAGCAGAGACAGGTCCGTCGTAGGGCCAGTGCGAGCTGGGCAACGGTACAGGGCCCCCTGTTGTGTGCTTGAAAAAGACTACAGCCCATGGACTTAGACATGTCTATCAAAAATTATACGTGTGCCTGAAAAAGACTACAGCCCATGGACTTAGACATGTCTATCAAAAATTATACGTGTGCCTGAAAAAGACTACAGCCCATGGACTTAGACATGTATATCAAAAATTATACGTGTGTCTGAAAAAGACTACAGCCCATGGACTTAGACATGTCTATCAAAAATTATACCTGTCTCTTATTTGGCATAAAAATTGTACGCTTCTCTTATTTGCCATCAGATGTAATTCCACTTATGTTATGTACCCTCGAATCAATTGGGGTGTTAGATTATTGTGCCGTCATTGGTGCATTATTTGTGGTACAGTAGGAAAAATAGATTCATATCAGTCTATACTATATGCGAAGAAAAAATCAATTTTGTTGGATAAAAAGTATTAGCTATAGTTTGGTTAAACTCATAATTGTGACAAATTTGAATCTGAAAATTTTGGAAAATATTTTGAGATTAAATGACACAGGGGGACAAAACTATTTTTGTATCGTAGCTTGAATACTGATGTCACATGATCAAAATTTTGTATGAACTAAAGTGATTGGAGTAGCATGTAAGAGAAATGACATTTGATCCGATGGCAAGTAAAGAAAAGTGATAGTCAGCTGATGCTGGGCCAAAAGCCAGAACAAAAGGGCAGGCTAGAAATTGCAAACTTGTGTGGTGTAAGCAGGCAGCATAAGCTGGTTTCTTCAGCAGACGAACAGGGCAATTTCCTATTCATTGTTAAGTGTATTAGTGCAATAGTTTTGGTAGAAAGGACATGCGTCATGGGTGCGGAAAGAAGGGTGGGACCTTAACGGCCGCAGTAGCTTATGGTTCCAGCAATTTGGGACTGGAAGACGACGGCAATTATTTAGATCGCTGGAGCATGGACGGATGAAGCGACCTCCGACCTGTTTAGATCCGTGGACCATGCAATCGCAGCGGCAGGTAATCAGGAAAACATACGGACCGACAACTGAACTAGAATACGCGCAAGACGAGTAATACAGCATATGAAAACAGATACATCATGACCGTATGGTCATGTTTGACGCGTACAAACATATAGCACCAAAAGTAATGTAACCCCACAGAGTTTGAGACACCAAGATGTCATGAGCTCGATCCTTTCTACTTTACACATAATCGACTTAACGGTGAAAGCTTCATTACGAGGGTCGTCAATGAAATCTGTGAACTGATCAGGTAGGTTCAGTGCATCAGGCCTAGTTATTTGACGGGCGGATCGATCAGCAATAAATTCGAAGTATTGGCAGCCGGATCTCCTGAAACAGAAGAAACATAAATTCTGTTAAACAAAAGTAATTATGTAGGAGCACCATAAGGGCAGACCCGCATGAGAGACACAAGAAACTAACGAAAAATACGGGCACTTCAAAAATTCCTTCCCGAAATTTGGACTGTCTCTATTTCTACATAGCTGAGGAACGACGACCACGTTGCAGTTCGGACACATATGAGTTGCAGACGGAGCAACCCGGCGACTCCTGGAACTGCTGGATTGAGACATAGCTTACATACGAGGATAGCGAATAGCGCTGATCAGTCTCGGGAGCCCTTGATTCCATTAAATAGGTCGGAGACTCAAGTCAGCTGGCAACTATTGAGCATAGCTGTTACCTTCTATCCGTTGGCACTTCATATCTACTGTATGAAACGAATGAATCTGCCGTTTCAGTCACTACCGGAGTGACATGCAGCCGTTAACACGGGCGTGACGATCGTTTCTCTGCAACAGCCGAAGCACATATCTTGGAGAAATCAGCGCCACGCGATAACTAGGACGCGCGGGGCAGTGGACACCACTTATTAAGGCCGTCGTCTCGATGCGTGGCGCAAAAGGTCATGGGGAGGCACGACTTCGAGGTGACCAACTTCTCGCTGCTCGACGGCATGGGCGTCAGCAAGTGCGTTAGCTCGAGCATCTTCAGCGTCGGCGGCTGCAACTGGAAACTCAATTTCTACCCTGACGGAATCAGAGCCTGTCGAGATCTTGAACAAGCTCCTTTTACGTCGGTCTACTTGCGTCTTGTTGGAGGACCAGTAGGTGCCAAGGTGTCAAGCTCAGTTTCAGCTTACTAAACAAGGATCGTGAAGTTCCAAATATGACGGGGAAAACAAAGGAGGAAGATGAGGAAGAACAGGTACTCAAAGCCAAAGCAGCGTCATTTGACGCGGTAGGTAAGCAGGGCGGCTATTATAATTTCGCTGCGAAATCTGAGCTGCGAGAGCTGGCTCGCGTCTCCAATGGCTGCTTTACAATCAGATGCACTATGTGTATCATACGAGTTCAGACTGAAGATGCGGACGCCACCATCATCCAAGTGCCACAGGCGAACCTGCACCGAGATCTTGCGCGCATGCTCAAGGATGGGGAAGGCGCAGATGTGACGTTCAAAGTGGGTAATCAGCTGTTCCGTGCTCACAGAAACCTCCTGGCTGCAAGGTCCCCTGTCTTCAAAGCGGAGCTCTTTGGCGACAGTAGCAACGAAGAAGAAGCTGTAAAGTGCATCGTGATCGCCGACATGGACCCTAACGTGTTCCAAGGCCTACTTCACTTCATCTACACAGATTCGTTACCAGATGATGAGTGCGAAGCGGATAAAACTGTGGCAATGCAGCACTTACTAGCTGTTGCGCATCGTTATGGATTGTGCAGAATGAGGGCGATGTGCGAAGCCAAGTTGTGCACCTGGATTAACGTGCAAACAGTTGCCTCTACCCTGGCTCTGGCCGAGCAGCATCAGTGTGTGAAACTCAAAGAGGCTTGCCTGACATTTATCGGGTGGCCACATGTACTTGCTGCTATCATGGAAACCGAGGGATTCAAGAATCTCCTTTCAAGTTTTCCTTTTGTTACGAACCAGATCTTAGAAAAGGTTGTATCAGCCAGAATTGAGTAATGGGATAGGGAGTTTTCTTCTTCTTTCTTTTTTTTTTTTTTGTAATAAGATAGTGTTGAGTTCTTTTGTATATTGTCATTGAGTTATTCTTTTTAAGAGTGACTTTTGTGGGCATAGGAGCATGTGCTCATCCTAGCTTTATTATTAATTATATATAGTTTAATATAGATATTAAATCTCTAATTATACTAACTGTCACACTCCATTTCTAGGATGCACTATCAATCCCTGGATCAGTAGTTGGTACGCACTCCAGATTTCTCAAAATCCATACAAAGACTAATATATACGATAATAGCGGAAGGCTTACCAATCATTTACTAGTTACAATGTAGGATAGAGCTTCAGTCAGAAATCCAAATCAAATCCACAGACAATACTTGAGTGTACGACGAAAACTATTTGCAGTCATCTTCGTGAATCTCGTAACTAAAAACCAAATAAGGAAACCGTGAGAACAGAAGGTACTCAACAAGCCCTAACACTACACAAAGGATATAACCATGCAGTTGCGACAGTAGCAAGGATATGATAAGGATATAACCATGCAGTTGCGACTGTAGCAAGCATATGGGTTCATTAAGAATAGGTATCATCCAGAGAGCTCGTGAGGAGGGGTCCGGGGGTAAAGTAACGCACGGGGTCGCGAGGAGGAAGGCGATGGGAGAGCGGTGTAGGGGATGGCGGGGTCCGACGACCGAGGCCGAGCGTCGGGGCGTGTCCTGGGGACGGATGGTGTTCGGCCGGGCGCATGGTGTCGGGGAGTGGGAGGAAGGAGATGACGGGGAGGGGGAGTGTGGCGCGTCATGGGCCACGCGCCCGAGAATGGGTCGTGCCTAGTGGGCCGCGGAGAGGAGGGGAAGATGGGCTGGCCGGTTGGGCCGAGGGAGAAAGGAAGAAGGCAGCCCGAGAGAGAAAAAAAATTATTCTTTTGCTGGAATTTTGGATAGGTGGATTTTTGAATAATTTCAAGTATATTTGGAGTTTCAATGGAGCAACACTCAATAAATAAATAGGAATGAAAATAATACAAGCAAGCACTCTCAAGGTTGTTTTTATAATTTCCAAAAGTTTCAATTTCCTCTATTTAAATTATTAGTGAGGTTTTGGTTTTTGAAAATTTATTAATTGTAATTAAATATTATAAAAATTTACATTTCGACATGAATTTTGAATTAAATTTATGTTTTAAATTTTTGGGATATCACATCGCCACGTTGGGTGCCTATCTCGTTACGGTGGTTTCTTCTATCTTGGTGTGACCAATCCTCGTAGTTTGCCACTGTTGTTGGCATCCCATCGAGGTGTTACGCGATCTCTACTCCTTGGCGCAGGAGCAGCGCCGGTGGTGTTCCGGCCGAGGCCATCCACTGGATGGACTCAAAAAGGGTTAGGAGTCGTATCACCTCAAGCTCTGGGTTCAGGTTCCGCTGGAGCAGCCGTGGTTGAGGTAGGAGTCATCCCCCGTTCGACGCGTCGGATATCTCCTCCCTAGCCGCAATGATGGTCGGGTATTGGCTAGAGGCGTGGTGTGATTGTTCCGCCATGTTGACACAACGGTGTTCTCCTCACTCGACCCATGATGGATCTCCCAATATTTCAGGATAATCATCGAGTGAAGTCATAGTCGTAGCCATAGCTGGAGCTGAAGTAGCCGGACCGCAAGTCGTCATTGGAGCAATAGCATTGCTCGTCATCCGAGTGACCCGTGTAGAATTCGGGGAACTTCTTCCCGCAGGCGATGTCAAAGATGAGCTGGGACAACATGGTAGTCCCGATCTCCAATAGATCTTCCCCGGGGATGAGCCCTGCGGGGTCGAACATGGAGGCAGCAGCGTCTTAGATCACCTCGGCCGTGTTGGCGAGGCCGAAGGGAAGCTCGAAGGAGATCACTGGCTCCTCCGGCCGTTCGTGTTATAGATTATCGCCATCATCAGCGATGAAGGATAAAAACCCTACGTCCAGTTTGGATGTGTATTTGTGGCGGGTGCTCTCGATGAGGGTTTCAAGATTGCAAGATGCCCTCGCTCATGGGAGAGGTTACATATTTATAGTCCGGGAACCACCTTAGAGATTTGGTAAGAACCCGACTCCTCAAATTATATTTTACTGAGATATTTTGTTTGCTACAAGTCCCTAAGTCTGGTCCATATGGCTACCTAGCTAGATAGAAGGCATCACTACCGTGTCACCATTGTTCTGGAATAAGAAAATACAATTATATGATATTTAAAAAAATTAAATAAGACAAGTGGTCAAACATAAACATAATGAAAAAAAGTCGACATTGACAACAATTTTAGAACGGAGTAGTATCTTTTGTGCAGAACACTAAAGTTGAAAATGATAAGAAAAATGGAACTACAATTGAATAAAAAATAATCTTGTGCATTGAAAGAATTTTTCAGCAAGTACAAGCTCGATCATTCGGCAACCATAGTCCTAGCTTAAGATATCTTTCATGGATATTTTTGGGCGTTTTGGTGGTCTACTTGTGTCTTGTCGGACTACGAGTCCTAGTTCACGTACAAACCACGAATTCATATGTAAGTATAAGAGGGGCATGTTTTCTTTCTGAGAATGACTTTTGTGAGCATAGTGTCATGTGTCTACCCTAGCTTTTTGATTAGTTATGTTAAATATAAATATTAAATATCTGATTATACTATTAAACATGTCATACTAGTTGTAGAAATGTTGTCAATTCAAAAATTGAAGTACAAAAATATCAAATTCTGACAAATTTATTAAATTTAACAGAATTTCATGAATTTACCAAAATTTAATGTTTTTGTACTTCAATTTATGATTTGACAACACATTTATAACTAGTATGACATGTTTAATAGTATTATCAGAGATTCAATATTTATATTTAACCACAATTAAGAGAAAAACCAGGATGGGCACATGCCCCTATGCTCACTGAAGTATTTCTCTTTCTTAATTTCTTCAATCTCTAGTCTGTTGCCGTTTAGCCGCCGCCCTTCTCTGCCCAGCCATGGTGGCTTCGTCACGATGCATCACGCATGGTATCACAGCGACTCACAGCTTCGAGGTGACCAACTTCTCGCTGCTGGACGGCATGGGCATCGGCGAGTACGTCAGCTCGGGCACCTTCAGAGTCGGCAGCTACTACTGGAAGCTCAACTTCTACCCAGACGGAGACGACGCCCGTAAAGCTGCGTACACGTCTGTCTACTTGTGCCTTGTCCGAGGACCAGCAGCAGGTGCAAGGGTCAAGTTCAAGTTCAGTTTACTAGACAAAGATTACCAGGTGTCAAGAAAAAGAGGGAAAAGAAGGAAAAGGGACAAGGACGAGGACTTGACGGCAACAGAGACAAATACATTTGACAGGATGTGCCAGGAGTGGGGCTGTGGCCAATTCTTCGAGAAATCCCTGATGCGCGAGCTGCTGCTCTCCTCCGGTGACCGTTTCACAATTAGGTGCTCCATGTCCATCATCGAAATTCAGACGGAAGATGCAGACACCGTGCAAGTCCCACCGCCAAACCTGAACCAGGATCTTGCCCGCATGCTCAAGGACGGGGAAGGCGCGGATGTGAGATTCAGAGTGGGTGATCAACTCTTCCACGCACACAGGAACATTCTGGGCGCACGGTCCATGGTCTTCAAGGCGGGGCTCTTTGGCGCCATGGTGGAGCAAGAAACAGAGTGCATCGAGATCAAAGACATGGAACCCGCTGCGTTCCAAGGGCTTCTCCACTTCATCTACACGGATTCGTTACCAGGTGACTGGAAGGCGGATAACACCGTCGCAATGCAGCAGTTACTTGCCGCGGCCGATCGCTATGGACTGGACAGGCTGATGGCTATGTGCGAGGCAAAGCTGTGCAGCTGGATCGATGTGCAGTCAGTCGCCACCACCCTTGCCTTAGCCGAGCAGCACCAGCGTGTGAAACTCAAAGACGCTTGCCTGAGATTTATCGGCTGGCCTGACGTGCTCTCCGCCGTCATGGAAACAGAGGAATTCCACTATCTTCGTGAAGTCTTCCCTTTGGTTACCAAGGAGATTTTAGAAAAGGCCGTCGCAGCTAGACTTAAGAATTTTCTTCCGTAGGGATTTCTTAATTTATAGAAGATGGTGTTGGGCTTTATACGATGTTGGCTACTTGTTCCCTGTTTAATTGTCGCTGCAAAGTTTTATTTTTCGCCTGGCTCCTTTATCTCTGGTAAATAAATGCAGTCTCTGGCAAGCACGTAGGCACTGAAAGCTCTAGGAAACTTGAGGGTATTTTGCACTGTTAAGCTGTGCTTCGGAAGATTAGCTGAACTCTTTACTCACCGGTCACGCTGGGGCCAATCTCGTCAGGTCACAATTAATCGTCATGGGGCCCACAGCCCAGCGTACCCGACCCGGCCTCCTCAAAGGAGACAATGACGAAACTTAATAACGTGATATAGTAGAAAAATGTAGTCGTGAAGTCTTACAACATATGGCAGATAAGCCTTTTTTCTTAATAAGCTTTGGCCTGTTGCCCTGCCTCTTTAATTCGCTCCGTCGTCGTCTCTACCATGGATAGCAGCTCCTGCTGTCGTCTTTCACCCGTCAACGAACAGATCCTACCGCCGACATCATCGAGATGCCTGACGCAGAACTTCACGGCGACGCACGACTTCAAGGTCCCCAGCTGCTGGAAGCTCAAGGGCATGGGCATCGGCGAGTTCGAGAGCTCGAGCATCTTCACCGTCGGCGGCTGCGACTGGAACATCAGGCTGTACCCTAAAGGGTCAAGCCATACCTCCACCCCCTCAGTAGAAGGCACGCGTCGGTCTTCTTGGCTCTTGTTCAAGGAGAACCGGGCACCAGGGTCCACTTCAGTTTAGGTTTACTCGACGGAGCAGTGCCCAAGAAGAAACAAGGGGGAAGAAGAAGATGCGGAACGGAGGAGTCGAAATTGCGAAGCGGTTCGCTCAAACTAATTGAGCCGGCTGGTGAGGCCCGGAGCTGGCACAAATTCATCGCCAAATTTGAGCTTCCCAAGCAACGCTTCACGATCCGGTGCGTCCTCACCATCACCAGAACTCGCACCGACGACACGTCCGCCATCCCGCAGCCGAACCTGCCCCAGTACTTCGCGCACATGCTCAAGGACACGGAGGATGCTGACGTGGCGATCGACGTGGGCGGGCAAGTGTTTCGAGCTCACCGGTACGTGCTGGCGGCGCGGCCGGAGGTCCTCCGCTCACAGCTCTTCGGCAAAGCGGAGGAGCTGAACTACACCAGCTGCATCAAGGTCGACGACATGGACCCTGCAGTCTTCGAGGGCCTTCTGCACTTCATCTACACGGACTCCTTACCAGATGCACGTCCCGGCGGCGGGGATCAAAACGCGTCAGTGCAGGACTTGCTACTTGCCGCAGATCGGTACGGATTGGAGAGGCTTAGGTTCATGTGCGAACTGAGGCTACGGAGTTGCATTGATGTGCAGTCCGTTGCAGCCTCGCTATGCTTCGCCGAGCGGTACCGATGCGAGCAACTCAAAGATGATTGCCTGAGATTCGTCGCCGACCAAGGTGTGCTCGATGCTGTCGTTGAGACCGAGGGATTCAAACAGCTGCTCGCGGCCTATCCTTTGGTTACCAAGGAGATCTTAGATCGGAGGAGCGCCTCAACCAAAAATTGAGTAGCCATCTGCTAATAAGCAGAGCTCCAGTTTCATTTAGCGCGCTAGCTAGTTTTTCATGTTCTAACTAGAATGTTTTTACCGTATATGTATGAATCTGTCGGTGCAGTTATGCACGTACGTACTCTCAATGCTCAAGAACATGTTCTGCATATATATTTCTCTCACTTTTGCACTTCAAATCCTTTGCACATGCATTTTTTAACATTAGTTTCTGTTACTACTGAAAAAAAAAATACGGGCAGAACCCTCCTCTACAGTTGAGGCAAAAGAACAATATGTTGTTATTTCATACTCCCATGCTCTGCTTTGGCAGATTGCCAGTTTCATTGGCGGCCTGCTTGCCTGAATATACATACTGAAGCTCTGAATCGCATTCAGGAAACCATGCTTCTTTTTGTGTTTGGCGGTTCTGCTGCACAATTGCCGATATCGTTTGAACTCAGAAGCATTTTAGAGCAACTCCAGTGGTGCCATCTAAATGGCCCTCTACTCTAAAATTTAGAGGCTCAACATCAAAAATCAACTCCAGTGAGGCCTCTAAACGAGCGCGTATTTTTCATATTCCTCTAAATCTCATCTCCAAGCCTCTATTTCTGGAGGCCTCCAAATCACCCTCCAAACCGTGGGACCCACAACTTTTCTTTATTTTTTCCTTTCTTTTTCTCCTCCCTTCTCTTCTTCCGTCCACGCTGCGCCGCCTCCCTGGCAGCGTGCCATGCGCTGGCCTCCCCTTCCTCCTCCGGCCACGCGCCGCTAGCTGCCGGCCCCGGGCGCGCCACCGGATCTACGTGGCGCCGGGAGTAGCCGTCCTCGAGCATGGTGGTCTATTGGAGGCTCTTACCGCTGGGGAGTAGCTGTAGATCGGGAGCGCGGAGTAGGGCGTAGCAGGCGCGAGACGCACGAAGCTTCTGTGCTTGCCGTCGTCTTCAACCTTGAGAACCATGGGAGCGTAGCCGCCTTGATGTGATTCGCACATCCAAGTGAGCCGTCAATCGATTCTTTCCATGAATGTTTTCTTGGTTTCTTGGTCTTTCTTTTCCCCACAGTAGCTAGTAGCTGTTGGATTTGGATTTGTCATCCTCTTCACTGCCGGCAACCAAGCCTTCTAGTTCCGCCGCTGTTCGTCGAGGTCCAGTACCTCCTTTCCGCAGGTTGCAGGTGAGCACCCGAATGGTGTGAGCATGCCCGCTACCTTCTTCTTGCTTGTCCAATCCCGTAGACTGCAGCGCCCCCTGCTGCCGTACTCTGCACCTGCGCCATGGCCTTGTCGTACGTGAGCGGGCAACAGGTAGGAAAAAAGATAGCCTTTGTTTTTACACTCGGAGCAAGGTGCGGCGGGCACGAGCAGCGCGAGCGCGGCGGCGCAGATAGGACGGCCGAGAAGAACGAGATGGAATGTTTTGTCGCTGGCATATGGGACCCACAAAAAAAATTGCAGGCCCAGTTGATATTGCGGCTGGAGTTGGCGCACAGTTTTCAGCCTGCATTTTTTGCAGGTGGGACTCCAAATCAGTTTTGGAGGCTCTGTTTTTCGGAAAAAAATTGGATGCGCGCCCCGCGCACCGCGGACTGGGTGCGCGCCCCTCGTGGCATAACCCAATTGGCTCGATCTCCCCTGCTGTAGGCCCGCTCGCGAGAAGAGGCACGCGCTTGGAAGGCTCGGTCGGTCCGCGCAGGGCTCGGCTGGGCGCGCACCTCGGCTATCCTGGCGATCGATCGGCTCCACTCGCATAAAGTTCTAGGGCTAGTCTAAAGGAAACCTCTACCAGGAAGGACGGCGACTCCATGGATTGTCGAGGTGGCGATCCCGTGGCTGTTGGGCGGCGGCGCGGCGAACCTCTGGCCGAAGGGCGACGGGGCGAGCCCATGGCGGAAGACGCAGTGCAGGGCGGCGACCCCGTGGCGGAAGGGTGGCGGCGCGGAGAACCTCCGACGGAAGGGCGCTGCGGCGAGCTCCTACCGGCAGTGCAGGGCGGCGACCTCCTGCCGAAAGTGCAGGGCGTCGAGCCCCTGCCGGACGTGCAGCGCGGCGAAGTGTACAACTGCGATCCCCATGCCGAAGTGCAGGCCGGCCACATTGACAGGTAAGTGCTGTTTAAACTGAGGAATTGATGTTATCACTTAGAGTAAACTGAATTGATGTGATCGGTTATATAGATTAAATTGAATTTGCTGTGATATCATGTGATGTAGATTACATGCTCTGAATTATGGTGTTGGTTGCAATCATGGAGATCAGGAACAAGTGGAGATTGAAGGACCTAATAATGAGGTGAAAAAATCAAACTTACTGTTTTATGTTGTAGCTTAAAATCAAACTTGCATGCTACTATTTCTTTCCATTAGTTGTACCCTTGCATGATACTATTCCTTGTACGTGCATGGTACTGTTATGGATAGTTTTCACGTGGATTGGCCTCCTATCTTTGACCGAACACTGTTTTTATAATGGTCAACGTACAAACTCCGTCCAGCCAATACATGTATTCGGCTCTACTGATTATTAATACATTACGAATTCTATCATGGGCAAACGTTGTAATGACATTTGATAATTTAACTTGTACTACTATTTTGACTTTGATAATTATTTGTATAGGATGTGGTTAATAAATATGCTGAGATGGCACCTAAAGTTGGAATGACATTTGACTGCGAGGAAAAGGCTTATGAGATGTACAATACATATGCTGGAATTGTTGGTTTCAGTGTTAGAAAAAGCCGGACGAAGAAGCGCAAATCAGATGATAGTTTATGTCAGAAATATTTTGTTTGCAGTGGCGAAGGACATCGGAAAAATGAGGCATCACAAAAAGATGTTACAAGGACCGGTTGTGATGCTCGTGTCCAGTTTAGTATCAGCAAGGAGAATGTGTGGACTGTCCAAAAGGTCGTAGTAGAGCACAACCATTGGCTTGCCAGTCCGGATAAGACACATAAGTTGAGGTCTCAACGAGAGATCATAGAGGCAGATAGAAAATTAATTGGGCAGGCACGGCGGTCTGGAATGAAGCCATCCCAAATTTTCAACTTCATGAAGGAGCATTACGGAGGGGAAGACAAATTACCATTTACTAAGATGGATTGCTATAATGCAATTGGTCGCCAGCGCAGACAGTACTTAGAAGCCAATGATGCACAAACATTATCTGAATATCTGAGAAATAAACAAGCTCAAGACCCTACATTTTTTATGCAATTCAGGTGGACAAGGACACTAGGGAAATAGCAAATTTCTTCCGGGCAGATGGTCAGTCTATTATGGACTACAAATGCTTTGGTGATGCTGTGTCCTTTGACACCACATTTCAAACAAATAAGTTTGAACTGCCTTTTGCTCCGATTCTAGGCACCAACCATCACAAGCAAACAATAATTTTTGGGTGTGCACTTATGTTCAACGAGACTATACCATCATTTATTTGGCTATTTGAGTCATTTCTTCAAGCAATGTCCGGAAAACACCCAAGCACAATTTTCACAGATCAAGACGCGGCAATGGCAGCAGCAATTGCTCTTGTATTCCCCAACACAGCCCATCGTCTATGTTTGTGGCATATTGGTCAAAATGCTGTCAAACATCTTGGTCCTATAATTAAAGCGGCAGAGGATGAGTCAGGCGACAAGAAGAAAACTAACAAGTTTTGGGCAGATTTCAAAAGTTGTATCTACGAAGATAGAGCAGAGATTTACTTCACAGAGAAATGGCATGAATTGTTGGCTGAATACAACCTTGAGGATAACACATGGATGGCAAACTTGTATGCTTTGAGAACAAAGTGGGCTGCGGTACATCGTGACTCATTTACAGCAGACATGCACTCGACCCAGAGGAGCGAAGGTATGAACAATGTCTTCAAGAAAACATTTCGTAGAAAACTCGGTCTTTCAGAACTCCTTGTAGAATGTGAAAAGGTTACAGTGAATCTAAGGTCAAATGAGAAGGATGCTGATTTTCAGTCACGCCGAAAAACCCCAGTTTGCTACATTTCAAATTTGCCAATGTTGAAAACTGCAGCTGAAACATATACAAGGAGAATGTATTCAGATTTTGAGGAAGAGTTTAAAAAACAATTTACGTTGTCTTGTGAATTGTTGGAAGGTAACGGGTCAAACTTGACATTCTTTGTTAAGTATATGCAATCTGAACGTGGAGCCACAGTTGTATTGAACACCGAAGATTCGACTATCACATGCTCTTGCCGGATGTTTGAATGCAAAGGTATGTTAAGTATTATCTCAGAGTATGCATTTTATAATTAATGCACATGTATACATCTAATGCTTTACATATGTTTAAATTTGGAACTATAATTTTCAGGTTTATTATGTAAACATGCTCTTAGAGTCTACAATATGAATGGGGTATATAATTTGCCATCACAATATGTACTGCCTAGATGGACAAAATATGCTAAAAATGGATTTTATATTGAAACAAAACAAGCATCCGAGGAGGGAGATTTGAATGCACAGGCAGCACTTATATCTCGACAAGCCACATCTCTTGCATTGAAATGTTCGTCATCAAAAGAACTACTTGATAAAATTCAGAAAGCCTTACATGACTTGAACCAGGAAGCGGATATTTATCTAAGTGAGATGAATGAAAAATCCAATGAGATTTTCCCTACTCCAAATGAATGTGTCCGGGATCCACTAAATGGTGTAATATTATTTAGAATCCCTCCTGTCATAAAAGGTCCGAAGCAGACACGTTTAAAAAGTGTTCTTGAAAAGAACACAGGGAAGAAGAAGAGGAAGGTTGCCCAGAAGAAAGGTAGCGATCTGTCAAATACATTTTATTCTTGTGTAAAATTTATTCTAAATATTTTATTATCATATATATTGCATTGTAGGTGACGATCCGGTACATGATGATATCGAGGCAATAGACGGACATGCTGAGCCAAACCAATCAATTGTAAGACCGTGGCTACTTTCATATTTAATTCTATAACATACATGATTTATAGACACTTACTTGTCGTATATACAGGATTTAAATGTTGGAGAATCTTCAACCATGAATGCTCCTTTCGTTAATCCTTATCCTTCTGGAACGAGAGTTGATCAAGATGCTACTACAGGATGGTACACAAGTCTATTGATGGGAGTTGATCAAGATGCTACAATGCAAGCTGCTGTTAGGAAGTT
The DNA here is from genome assembly GCA_031894775.1 of Chloris gayana. Taxonomy (NCBI): domain Eukaryota; kingdom Viridiplantae; phylum Streptophyta; class Magnoliopsida; order Poales; family Poaceae; genus Chloris; species Chloris gayana. The sequence goes on from JAUNZO010002121.1 coordinate 103,962, forward strand.
ACATTTTGATGAATCTGTGTAGTCATGTTCTCATTCAGAATGCAATAACATAAGATCTTGTTAAGAAATTATATTTGTTCTGTCAACATTAATTTACAATGCTTGCTTTATGTATTATTGTAATCAAATTTGGGTTAATCTTCAAAGTAGCAACATCAGTTAGTTGTTTTTGAAGCATGCATTAGAAGTGAGTGAAAATTGCCAGCTCCTCTACGTAGCAGTCGGCCTTTCTACGTTGCAGCTCTACGTACGCAACAGTACGTAGCAGTCGGCCTTAAAAAAATAGCTCACGTACGCAGCCGAGCGGCAGTGCGACACAGAGCGAGCGACGCAGCTAAGCCGAGCGGCACGGAGCGAGCGCAGCGACGCAGCCGAGCCGAGCGGGCACAGAGCGAGCGTAAGCGCGAGCAGTTCCAGGAGTCCCGCGGGCCCGCAACATGGCGTCCAATGCGCCCACGCCACGTAGGGGCGCGCACAGAATTCGGCTCTTGTTTTTCAGGGTGCGGCTGGAGTTGCTCTTACATGGTTCGGCATAACAGAGACGGGACGGTCCCAACTCAAAAAGAGTTTCTGTGGAAATCCAATGTTTCAGTTAGAGAAAAGTCTCAGTATAAAAATTTATTCCAAAGAAAGACAATAAGCTTTCAGTTAATTAAAGAAATCGTGCCTGCTAATTTTCAGTTCTCATGTTTCAGAGAAAAATATGCACGGGGTGGAAATGAGAAAGTGACGTCAGACGCCATGTTAGTCGTGTTGTCCCGAGTCTCGGCACATTGGAGTTGGATCCGTACTCGTCCAAGCGTGCAGAATTCGACCTCCATGTAGTACAACTTTGGGCTGTTTTTCACGACTCCCGTAGCTCCAGGAGTCTTCCTAGTTGAGGTACGTACATATAAACAATCGTTGGCTCTGGGAAGCTATTTTGCCTGTTATTACCTTGTCGCTGTGTGCGCGTCATGGATTGCGCTAGCTGTTCGTCTTCATCGACCAACGTGGTCCTGGAATCCACGACGTCTCGATGCCTGACGAAGAGCACGGCGACGACGCACTACTTCGAGGTGACCAACTTCTCGCTGCTCGAGGGCATCGGCGTCGGCAAGTGCGTCAGGTCGGGCACCTTCAGCGTCGGCGGCGGCGACTGGAACATCAGGCTCTACCCCGACGGAGACGGAGACGAGCCGCAGGAGGAGGACAGCCACGTCTCCATCTTCTTGCACCTGGTCGGCGGCGATGCAGGCCTCAGATGCAAGCTCGACGTAACTCTACTCGACGCGAACAACAAAGTGCTGAGATCAGAAGCCAAGGACAACGAGGACAGCGAGGACGGAGAGGAAGGCAAGAGCAAGGACGCGGAAGCGGAAGCGGAGAACGAGGACGATGAAGAGGAAGGCAAGAACAAGGATCGGAAGAGGAAGAGGACGAACAACAGTTGGAAGGTGTGGAGGAAGCAGCTCAACTTCGAGCCGCAAGGCCGCTACTGGGGCTGGGCCGAATTCATCCCGAAATCCACGCTGAAGGCGTGCCTGAGACCGTCCAAGAGCGACAGCTTCACGATCCGGTGCCAGCTGACCATCATCAAGGGCCACACGGAGGACATGAACACGATCGTGATCCCGCCGCCGACGCTGCACCACGACCTGGCGCGGACGCTGCGGGACGGCGAAGGCACGGACGTGGCGCTCGTCGTGGGCGGCCACACGCTGCACGCGCACGCCAACATCCTGGCCGCGCGCTGCGCCGTGTTCCGCGCGCTGCTGCTGAGCGACACCAAGGAGAAGGCCACCAAGCAGATCCAGGTGGAGGACATGGAGCCCGCCGTGCTCGAGTGGCTGCTCTACTACGTCTACACGGACTCGCTGCCGGACTGCGAGGTCAAGGAGGGGACAGGACCATGGCCATGCAGCACCTGCTCGTCGCCGCGGACCGGTACGCGCTCGACAGGCTGCGCCTCATGTGCGAGCAGAGGCTCAGCAGCTGGATCGACGTGGAGTCGGTCGCCACCACCCTGGTCTTGGCCGACCAGCACCAGTGCCCGCACCTCAAGGATGCCTGCCTCAGGTTCATCGCCTGGCGCGAAGTGCTTCCGGCCGTCATGAAGACCCAAGGCTTCAAGCATCTCGCCAAAACCTGCCCTGCCATTATGACTGAGATTTTGAGCATGATGGTCGCCCCCGATGCCAACAACAGTTGATCGAGTAGCCTTTATCACTTATCATCTGGGAGTTAAAAAACTAGTGAGCCTTCTACGTTTTTTTTTCTTTCTTCAGTTTACTAGCTAGAACGTGGTCGATCGACACATCCATCGGCGGTATAAATAAAGTTGTGATGAATTTTATGATGCTGTTGCAATGTTCATTCCTCTTTTTTTTAAGAAACGCAATAATGTTCAGTTTGAGCGACACATTGACACTCAGAAAAGAGAAAAGGCGAGAAAAGGCTTTGGCCCGCGCCCAACACGTGAGTCGAGGCAATTGCTTCGTCTCAGCAGCAATTCGCACGGGCACGCGGCCCGGCCCAACCCGACCCCACGACGCAGGGGTTTCTCTCGTCGGCCGAGGTCGCGTCATCCCCCACTCGTGCGGCGCACACGCCTTGTTGGGGGTTTCTTCCACTCGTCCCTCTCCGGCAGTCATCGGCAGGCGGCGTGAACGGCGCCCGATCCCCGTGAAATTCGACGCCGCCCTTCTCCAATCCCCGATGATTTTTCGAGGGAAAGCTGCCCGGGGGCACGGTGGATCCCCTCGATCTCTCCGATCCCCCAACTCCCGACCGTGATGTATTATTGACGCTCATCGTCATTCTGGGCTTCCACATCGATCGCTAAGCCGCAATCGCCGATCTGCCGCCGAGCGCGTTCGCAGAGCTCATCGCGGCCCCATGTTGCCCCTCATGGACGCCAGATCGGTCGCGCCGGCGCCTTCGTCCCACCAGCCGCCGCCGCTCGGTCCGTCCCCCTCTCCGCGTTTCTCGGCGACCGCGGCTCGGCCATCCCGACCGGCGCCTTCCTCGCCAGGACCTCGTCGACGAGCGTGACGGGATCCGTCACCGGCGTCCACGACTTCAAGGTGACCGGCTTCTCCCTCCTCGAGGGGATGGGCGTCGGCAGGTACGTCAGCTCCAGCACCTTCACCGTCGGCGGCCGCGACTGGGCCGTCCGGTTCTACCCCGACGGCGCCACGGCCGACTGCCTCGGCAACGCGTCGGCGTTCCTCTACTACTCCGGCCGCGAGATCGGCGTCAGGGCGCGGTTCACGCTCGCCCTGATCGAGAGGGACGGGGAGATGTCGCAGGCCACCAATTCCGGGATGCGGCACACCTTCTCCCCGGCAGCGACAACTGGGGATTCGTCAAGTTCATCGAGAAGTCGAGGCTGATGCAGCAGGGCTCGCCGTACCTCGACCACGACTGCCTCACCATCAGGTGCGTGCTCACCGTCGTCAAGGAGTCTCGCACCGTGGACGGCAGGGACACCAGCTCCGTCGTCGTCCCGCCCTCCAACCTGCACATGGATTTCCAGCAGATGCTCAACGACGGCGAAGGGGCAGACGTCACATTCAGTGTCGACGGCCAATTGTTCAGTGCTCACAGGTGCGTCCTCGCTTACCGGTCTCCGGTTTTCAGAGCAGAGCTCTTTGGTCCCATGAAGGAGAATGTTTCCAGGAGTATTCCCATCGACGACATGGAGCCGTCCATCTTCGAGGCGCTCCTTCACTTCATCTACACAGATCGTCTGCCGGACAGTTGCAGTGATGGCAGAAACGCAGCGATGCAGCACTTGCTGGTTGCCGCTGATCGCTATGCAGTCGAGAGGCTAAGGTTGATGTGCGAGAGTAAGCTCAGCGAAGCCATCGATGTGGAGACCGTGGCCACCACGCTTGCTTTAGCAGAGCAGCATAACTGCTCGCAGCTCCGACGAGCTTGCATTGGGTTCATGGCCTCGCCCAACATGCTTGGCCCTGTCATGGGAACCGATGGGTTTAAGCATCTCATCGATAGTTGCCCATTGGTGTTGAAGGAGATCTTAGACGAGGTGGCCCGTGTTTGGAGCGATAGTCAATCCAGTTAACAAACTGTGGTCGATGTAGTGATCGGTACTGAATTTTAGTTGCTGTAAAGTGAGATCATTCAGTTATCTAGAGTTTTGTACAGTACCGTGACATCTTTTTATGGAAGCCTTCTAATTAGTATAATATCTTTGTTGCATAATAATAACAGTATGATGTGTATCAGGTCACATTTCTGTAGGTCTAAGGCTCTGGGCATATGCATATCAGCATCCTTGTCAGAATATGCTCTGACAGTGATACATTACATCTACTACCAATCAACTGCGAAGTGCGGAACTGAACTTCCTTGGTCGGGTAGTGGGTACCTATCCATGCTTCGAACCTGTCTCTCTCTATTTTTATTTAAATTCTTATATATTGTCAGACCATTTGGGTTATACGGTGTACTGCTACTTTGTGGGGTGCATCATTTAATTTGTAGGACGTGTCACTAGAGATTCTTAGACCAGTCTTTGCCTCAATGCCATGACCATGACCACTCTGTGCCTCTCTTATTAGACCACTCTTTGCCTTAATTTTTTTTACCAAATTTGGCAACGGTGTGGCTCCAAATTTGTTCCTTTGATTATTTTTTTCAGCATACTTTAGTTAAAATTAGGAATGGCAAAGTGGGGCTAGTAGGAACCAAACGTGTCCGTACTCAACATCTACACTTCTGAAAATTTTGTTGCTTATCAATACAGTTGCACACAAGTTCACCTTCCGCGACAAACACATGATTTAGGGCCGTTTGGTTCTGTTCTCTTAACATAGCACCATTTACTAACATCTCTAAAGCTTTCGACTCGGTCGCTCTGGCCGTTCCTTTTGGAAATCCTTGAGTTCATGGGTTTTCCATCTCGTTGGCGAGATTGGATCTCACTCATCCTGTCAACAGCAAGTACTAAGATTCTCCTTAATGGCAACCCTGGTCGCCGCATTTGTCATGCAAGGGGTTGAGACAAGGAGACCCACTGTCACCCCTGTTATTCCTACTAGTTATGGAATGTCCGAATGGCCTTGTCTCGATTGCTCGAGGCAAATAATCTTTTCACCCCGCTTAGAGTACCTCGGGCCCGTTTCCGAGCCTCGCTTTACGCGGATGATGTTGTCTTGTTCATCGCCCCGGTCGAGCAAGATCTTGAGTTGGCCAAACTCATCCTCCACCTCTTTGCCGAAGCGTCCGGGTTGGGCACCAACCTCTCAAAGAGCTATTTTTACCCCATTCGATGTTCGGAGGCCGATGTTCAAAGGGTCTTAGACACCCTTCCCTGCCAGGCAGGACGGTTCCCATGTACCTACTTGGGAGTCCCTCTCTCCATATGGAAGCTCGGCAAGGCGGAGGTTCAACCTCTAGTAGATAAGGTCGCCGATCGACTTCCCGCTTGGAAAGGTCGTTTGCTTAACAAGGGAGGCCGTCCGATTCTTTCTAGATTCACCCTTTCGGCTATCCCCATCTACCTTTCTATTGCAGTTAACATCTCGGATTGGGCGATCCATGCCATTGATAAGATCCGTAGAGCTTTCATTTGGCGAGGTTCGGAGGTGGTGTCGGGTGGCCATTGTGCGGTCGCTTGGTCGAGTGTTTGTCGCCCTCTCCACCTTGGTGGGTTGGGCATCTCGGACCTGACCCTCACGGGTTGGGCGCTCGGGATGAGATGGGAATGGCTTTCACGTACGGACCCAAACCGTGCCCGGGTTGGGCTACCCCTGCCTTCCGAAGCGATTCCACGAGCTTTCTTTGAGAAATCGATTTCGGTGGAAGTTGGTGATGGAGCTATGGCGCTATTCTGGCGGGACTCATGGCTAGATGGGAGATCGATAGCTTCCATAGCTCCACACCTCTTGTTGGCCGTCTCTACCCGGACAAGGAACTCCGGGACGATGGCCCGGGCTCTCACGGATAGGAGGTGGGTTAAGGATATTAAAGGACCCCTCTCCTTTCAGGTTATCCTTGATTATCCGGCCATCCGGGATCGACTACTTGGGGTTGTTTTGTCCCAAAGTCCGAATAGATTCATTTGGAAGTGGTCGCAAGATGGCAATTTCTCTTCGGCGAGTGCTTACCACGCTTTCTTCCTAACCCAATCCGAGGATCTCGGTGCTCGGGTACTCCGAAAAACTCGGGCACCAAATAAATGTCGCTTCTTCCTTTGGCTAGTCCTACATGGTCGCTGTTGGACCTCCACCAGGTTGTTTAGGCATGGTCTCAAAGACCAGGATTTTTGTGCCTTATGTGCGCAAGAAAGTGAAACCATCGATCATCTTATGGTCGGTTGCTCGTTTAGTAGGGAGACCTGGTTTCGAGTACTCCGGAGGGTCCAGTTGGATCAATGGTCGCCGGAAGGTGTCCGGGCCTTTGTCCCTTGGTGGATACGTGTTCGAAAGCAGGTCGTGAAAGCCCAACGTGCAGGTTTTGACACTTTGGTCGTGTTGATGGCGTGGAGCTTGTGGAGAGAGAGAAACAACAGGGTGTTTAGGTTCCAAGCGCGGCAACCGGTTGCCCTCGCACTAGATATTTTAGAGGAGGCTACTTGGTGGGCGTCGTCGCGCTTCAAAGGACTACGGGCTCTTCTTTCGGTCCTCCGCGCTTAGTTACCTGTAGGAGTTGTTCTTCTCGCTTCTGTCCTTTCGTTGTTTGTTGTTCTTGTTGTTCTTATTAGTGTGTGTTTGTACCTAAAACTCTTTTCCTCCTTAATGAAATACGTGCCCCGCACGTTCTCCAAAAAAA
>JAUNZO010002122.1:0-69342 GCA_031894775.1 Chloris gayana
TTGACATGAGCTTGTTCCTGTGGGAGCCTAGACATTGTTGCAGAGAAATGCTTCGACTAGTCAGTACTGCTTAACTCAAGCAATGCCAATTTGCAATTTTGTACTGCTTACTCAAGCAATTTTGGGGCAATCCAGAAAGCAAACATAAGATACTAGTGCATTTTCGGGGCCTTTATCTCAACTCTCAAACTCTCAATAGTCAATATCCCTGTAGCATATTGAGGCTACTCAGTAGTCAGAAACACAGGAATTACAGCATTGAGATGCATTGTTAATAAGCAATACAGAAAAGCAAACATAAGCAATTCTTCGAACTCTGATTCTGAAAATGTCATAGGTCAGGGAATGAAATAGAGTTGTTTTATTAGTTCATGTCTGTTTTCCTTGAGAGGATCAGAGTTCGAAGAATTGCTATGTATCATCTGATAGGAGTGATCTTTCTACACAATGCTCGGGACCTCCAAGTTAAACTTTTTCTGTTCAATTAAGTTTATTTTTCTTTCAGTCATCTGACGGGTCTCATCTATTCTAGACTCCCGGTTCTTAATTTTTGGAGCTGCTGGCTTGCCCTATAACAGTTTTCATATACTATGCAAAAACATCATGGTTCAGGCGTCCCTTTTTTTATGTACTTTTATTGACAGAGCATGTTCCTGTGGTTAAGTGGCTGCAACAACTTAATCCTGAAGGTCTGTTTCAAAAAGTCTGTTTTCTGAAAGTGGTCAAACACAGCTATACTGACCTCAACAGAAATTCTGTACTGCTTAACTAAAGCAATTTTGGGGCAATCCAGGAAGCAAACATAACATACTAGTGCATTTTGGGGGCCTTTATCTCAACTCTCAATATCCCTGTTGCATATTGAGACTACTCAGTAGTCAGAAACACAGGAATTACAGCATTGAGATACATTGTTAATAAGCAATACAGATATGCACAGTTGCATCCATAGAGTACTTATCAAGCACTGATAGCAGTGAATTCAAAGTGCTGTGAACACAAGAATCAAATTCCAGAAACAGCAGCACATCAAACAAAAAACAAGAGGACACGTCACATCTATTGAAAGCAGTGACTGATTACACACGAATTCCTTCACTTCATTTCTTTGAATAGGAAACATATGCCTTCACTTTAGTTCCAAGCTGGGAACAGCCATGTTGCTAGAACCATCTCGTGCTTCAAAACTATCGGCAGAGGGGAATGGACCTTGCCAGTCTTCATGTTGTAGACATTAATAGAAGTGCACTCCTTGTTAATTACCAGCTCTCTGGCATCCTCAGTAACATCAACCAGGAAGAAGATGAGGTCGCCTGGCTTTTTCTACTGAGACATGGATAAAGCTCTAGAGTCTAGAGCATCTTTGCCCCAGGAAGAGCCATTGGCCGTCCCCCAAGGTTGTCACGTTCACCCACTGTGAGTGCTCCAAGTCAGCCAAAAACACATCAAACTCACTGTGTTCAGCCACAAGCATTTCATCATTAATGTTCAAGCTGCATGAAATAATCCTGCATACCATCAGTAATGAACCATGTGATTCGACCAGGTAGAGCTTCCTTATTAACGCGAAACGTGGTTTGCCCTTGATGAACTTTGTGATTTGAGAGACTTCAGGGTTGCTGGTGCTTGGATCTTGATTGATGTCGACTACAAAGAGTGTCTCATCATAATCAATGACGTAGAGTTTTCCTTGATGTAATGTCATATCTTCAAATCCCCTGCACTTGTCATACACCCGTACTGACCATGAGGAAGCCCCTGGTTCACACGCTAAGATCTGATTGGTGTCAGTATCACTGATGAATGCAGCAACAAGGTTCGGCGAGCACACGATCAGCTTATCAGGGTTCTTCAGGTCCTTGATATTCTGGATGCGGGGTAGAAGAGGTAGCCTCATGGTGGCCCCAGAAAAGTGGTTCACCAATAAGCCATGTGTGCGGCGTGGGAAGAACAGCCAACTGCCACAGGCGGCATTCGTGTAGCCGATGCAGCGACTGCGAAGGCCATTGAACCGGAAGCGCTTTCTATAGGGGAGGCTGTAGAAGGTACCGTCAGGGAGCGAAAGCAGCGGCAGTGGCGGGGGCAGCGTGAGCTGCTGCGACGCGGCGACACAACGGCGGCAAAGCGCACGCGATCCACGTAGGACCGGAGGCGGCTGAGCACCATGCCGGCCAGGTCCCATGGGATGTCCGACCACGACAATGGTTGTTCACCGCATGGCATTGCCTCCGCCATCCGAGTCAAACCTGGTAAAGAGCAGCAATACACCAGAACAACGAGCACCCGTTAGTGCCTCATCGCCAAGGTAAGAAGAGAGCGTAATGATCCAAGAAATCGGAAGCGGCACGGCAGGGCGCACGCGGAAGGCAATACGTCGAGCACCTCGCGTGCACCGCGCCACAGAGCGTAACGCTAGGCATGAATGACATTTGACGGGAAGGTGCAGGAGTTCGAGGAAGAGGGGAAGGTTGGGCAGCCAACGTACCGGAGAACTCCAATTCGGCTATCGCGCTGGTCGTCCGGCGGAGCGCCGAGCCGTGCTGCCGGTGCCGCCGCGGCTGCGGGCTGCGCGTGTGGGGCGAGCTAGGAAAGTGAGTGGACCTATGGAGGGATTTGGGGAAGGGCTGCCGGTGCCCTTCGCTGTTTCGTCCTAGAAAATTAGTTTTTTTTTCTTTTATTTTCGCGGAGGCTGTTTTCGTAAAAGGCTACGCATCATTTTTCATTGTTGATTCCGTTTCAAAATAATTGGTACTGGTTCTCACAAAAACTGACCGTGATGAGTTAATGGATTAAAAATAAAAAATCCAACCCTCCGAAATTTCACCAGCGGAGTACGCGTCTGTTCCAGATCAACACGTAGCATGCGATCAGGTGCTCAAGCACACGTGAGGAACTTTCCACATGATAATGGGTTCACTGGAGAACGTTCATCACAGTACAACAAGAAAAACATCACAAAGCTCTACGGAAACGTCATCGCAGAAAATAATCATACTTAGTTCAAATTCGAACAATCACTCCTTTATTTGTCATCGCAGAAAACAACCTGGTTAAATTGAAACTATTTGGGTAACTTTCTTATGTTGAAGCACAATCATTTAGTGCTTGTAGAAACAGATAGTTCTGCTAACTGCTTAGACCGATTCCTACGGACTGACTCGGCCTTCCGTTGCCGCATGCGCACGCTTCGCTTAGGCCGTTATGCCTCGCATGTAACCTGTATATATCTCAATTGAGATCGATCAATGGAACTGCGCTATTCATTCTCTATATGGTATCAGCCTAACGCCTAACTACGATCCCAACACCACGTTCCGCTGCTCTCCAATGGCGTCGAGCCCCTCATCGTCCCTCTCCGGCTCCGCCAACACCAATCCCTTTGCTGATCCCGCCCCAAACCCCATAGCCGCCTCCACCATCCAGCATGTCAACATCCGAACTCATGTGCCGGTCGTGCTCTCCCATGGCGCCTCCGATTTCTCCATCTGGTGTTCGTTCTTCGACGCCACATTCCGCAAGTTCGGTTTGATGGATCACGTCGATGGATCGGTCGACGCCCGCGCCATGTGGCACAATACCGAGTGGATCCAGATAGATCAATCCATTGTCTCCTGGCTCTACAACTCCATCTCCACCGATCTGATGAAGATGGTCCGAGTGGACAATCCATCGGCTCACGCGCTCTGGTCGAAGATTCGCGGCCTCTTCCTGGACAACGCCGACCAGCGCGCGATCTATGCCCTTCAAGAATTCCATAGCCTCTTCCAAGGTGATCTCTCCATTCATGACTACTTTAGCCGCCTGAAACAGCTGGGCGATCTTCTCCGCGATGTCGGCCACCCCGTCTCCGAGCCATCCATGGTCATCAACGCGCTGCGTGGCTTGAACTCCAAGTTCTCCCACGCCATCTCGGTCATCACCGCCCACAAGCCGCTGCCGTCCTTCCAGTACGTCTACGACTACCTCCTTCAAGATGAAACGCGCAAGGATCACACCGCCAAGATGGAGGCGAACACAGCCCTCCTCGCGGCGGCCACTTCACCGACAACCGTGCCACCCCCGAACCCTACACCAGAAAGGTTCACAAGGTGACTACTTTGGATTACGCCCACGTTATGCAGGACACAGAAAATTCAAAGAGAGAAATACTACTGACTCAACATGATTCCTTCAATTCAAATTCAGAGAACATCGTCGACAATGTGTACATTAGATCAAATAGAACACCAAATTATAGCTGCTACCTCCTATAAGATCAAAAGTAAGTTCAGATTCATAAAGTGATCTCCAAGCCACATTGCTGTTATTCTGAAACAAACAGTCAGAATATGAACCAGAACAGGAACAGTATTCAAAAACAGTGACCTCAAAGGAGAATTCGTGTACTGGCTTCAGAATTCAGGAAATTCGGACTGAAAAATTTGTGTTCGACAAATTCAGATTCAAATTAATCCAGACTGAAGAATGTAGCAATGGAAATTTATCAGACAGTGTATGTTTGCTGGACTGAAGAACATTATTCAGTTGCTGAAATTAAGGATAGTTCTGTGCAAACTTGGCAAGACGGATCACCCCAATCAGTGTAAATGTGAATATCTAACATATCAGAGTGTACCCATGTCGTAGAAAAATTACAAATGCGAATATCTAACATATCATCGTGTACACAGATTTAAGAACGCTCATCACAGTACAAGAAGTAAAACATCACAAGCTCTACGGCTTTTGCATAACACAAACAGCCCTCTCTTGTCATCACAGAAGCCAGCCATGGTTAAATTTGGAAAAGTAGGTACTAGAATTCTAGAACATTCAGTAAATTGCTTACGTCGAAGCACAGTCATTTAGTCCTGAAAACAATAAAGGATTTCGGCTCGTGATCTGGTATTCTTCAGAGTACAGGTTAGCAAGGTGTCGAGTTTGGATGACGCCCATTTTATTCAGGAACACAGAAAATTAAAAGAAAAAAATAACACTGCTGATTACATCAGTGGATAGGGAATCCTTTCACTTTAAATTCAGACAATATAGTAGACAATGTGAACAGTATATCAGTGGACATGGCAAGAAATTATCGCTGCTAGAAGACCAACTGGCAGAGTTCAGATTAGGAAAGTACTCTCCAAGCTATGTTGCTGTTATTCTGAAATCTGGGATGTTGCAACTAACTGAATCTGAACAACACCTGGAACAGTATTGAGAAAACTATGACCTCAACAGGGAATCCCTGTACTGTTGTCCGCAGGAACTTCAGACTGAATTTTTGTGTTCGACAATTTCATATGTAACTGTATTCAGACTGAATAATGTATTATGGAATTTTGGTTCGAAAGTTCAGATACTGTCATGTCGTAAACTGAAGTTAGTGCCCTCTGAACATTATTTATAGTTACTGAAATTAAGGAACATTCGGCATGACAAATGAGTGTACGTATCCATGCTAGAAAAATTACATGAGCAAATTATAACATTAAGAGTTTTGAAATCAAAAGGAAAATATGAATAAACCTGAACACACAGCTTTTATTATTAATCTCAGACGAACGTTTGGAAAGAATCACCAAACGAACAGACAGCTTTTACATCCATATGTTGCCGATTCGGCAATTACGCAAGATGGCCGAAGAGCTGAGACAGACAATTCATGACTTAATCGAACAAAAATAGAATTAATCATGAATGAGGAAGCCATGCTTCGATCTGCAAGTGCTGCTAGTATCCCAAGCACTAGTCATCCAGGACCCGGCGCTTCATCTGTGTCAAGATCCTGTTGACGACGTGGATGCTCTTCCCAGCCGTGGTCGGCCTGGGCGCTGGCTTCATCTCTGGTGCAGGGTCGGGCATGAGGCGGAGTGACTTCCCTGCGATCGTCGGCTTTGGAGCGTGCTTCTTCTCCGGCGAAAGGTTGCTGATTTGCCGCTGCGGCAACTGCAGCTCTGGCCAAAACTTGCGGATGATGCGCAAGGACTTGCCCGCAGCGGTGGGCCTTGGTGCGGGCAGGACCTTGGACTCCTCGGTCAGGGTGCTGGTGGCGGACGGTGCTCTGGTTGGACGATGTGGCTGCATCTCCGGGGTGATCAGCCTCGCTGAAGGCAGCATCTCAGAACTCTTGGAAGCGGTGGCGTGGGTGTTAGTGGCGGAGGCGCTTGAGCTCGCGGCGGCGCGCGGAGGCTGGGACAGCGGCGGCGGCGGAGTCAGTGATGACGGCTTGATCGGCCTGACGTGGTGGAGCGGCACATGGACGGTGGAGAAGGGGTCGTCGCGCGGCAGGTTGCCGTCGTAGATGATCTCGTAGCTGCCATCGGTGGCTGACACGACCGTCCCGAGAAGCCAGAGCACGAGCGTCTTCCCGTCGATCTTCGCCAACGTCCTCGTGCGAACTTGAACTCTCGTGCCGGGCTTCAGATGGATGCCAATGATGGAGGTGGCTGCGCACATGGATCCAATCGACGAGGACGCGGATCGGGGCAGCGGCGCTGATGGAGCAGCGGCGGCGAACGGAGGCGGCGGTGATGCTCCATGCGTGATCTTCAGATGCGCGGTGGTACCTAGCATGGAGGCAGACATGGATCCGTCAGAAAGGGACGGAGGCGGAAGAGGACTTACTGCCAGAGATGCGCCCGGCGGAGCTTGAAGACGAGGCCGCGATGGTGGCCGCTGGTGGGTGCTGGCGGAGCTCCATCGAGCCATGGACGCGATTGACGAGCTCTCCTCCCGAACCGGACGAGGGCAGGGCTTCTGGATCTTGCCGCGAGCAACTTCGCGCGACGAAGACGGCGGCGCGGATGGCTTCTTGGCGGCGGAGCGCTTGGGCGCCAGCGGCTTCGGCCTCCTCCGCTCGAGCTCGCGGTGGATGCTCCGCATGGCGGCGGAAGGACGGCGGTGAGGCATCACCATCTCGCGCGGCGGAGCGGAGGCGGGGATCGAGCGGATCGATCGAATCGAGCTCTGGCGCGGGGGAATTGGGGAGAGAAGGGATGGGAGAACTAGCGCGGGGGACGGCCGCGTGAGATTTAAGCAGAGCGAAAGGGGAAGAAGAAAAGAGGAGGGAGCCCAACTAACTGAAATCCGGTCCAATCCAGTCGGTTGCCAATTAGGGCCAGACCCAGTTGAGCTGGCAGTTGCGTAAGGGCCGAGGTGAGGAAAAAAACTGACGGATTTTTATTGGTTCAACTCGGATTGGATCTCTTTTGGGCCATGCGTAAGTTCCGTTCATTTATTTTTTACCACCTTCCATATTGTTAGGGTTTCTGTTCCTAAAAAAACATATTGTTATGGCTTCTAAACATGCACTATACACAATCATTCGTAGAATTCTTGTTCTTTTAGTAAAATTGTTCGGTACAGTCTCACGTAGAATTTCTTTACCTGCACTGTCATTTCAGTTTGAGACAATCTGCGAGCCCGGACCGGACCAAAGTGTCAGTCGACCGTGAAACAAGAAATTGGACTTGTTCCAGCCGTGTACGCAATATAGAACCAAATAAATTCCCAATTGTCAGGCTCAGAATACAAACATCTTCATTCTTCTTACAAGTAAATTTTTAGGGCAACAATACATTATTATGGATCATTGCCACACTTTCCTAACAATATCTGATGTACATACACCAAATCATTCAACCGCTAAACTGAAGTTCTCTTCAGTGCACACGTCAGTTTGTTACAGGAACGGGAGTCATTGACGTCTGTCGTGGTCTTCAAAGTTCTGAATGTCTGCCTCAAGAACTGCTTTTCACCACGTTATCTGTTCAACAAACGGAATGCTAATCACAATTCACAAGTAAACAGAACAAAAATATATATATGCAGCGAATAGGTGCTTACATCTCAAGTGCCAAGATGCTCACATAATGCCAATCGCCATGTGAATGGGAAGGGTTTGCTTCAACTACTTTCAGTTGTGTTCAGGCCAGAAATGAGCAAAATGCCCCAGCCTGCTGGAAAGTAGCACCGGAAGGAGAGTGTATCCTGTAAACAATGTCATCAGCATTAACATTTTCCATAGAACAGAACCTCTAGAGAAATCCCAATGTGTAACAAGGCCAAAACTATACCCTGGAAAAGCCTTTGATAAACTATACAGAATACACGATTTGTAGTAACATATCTTCACAGACAATAAACGCACAAATGAAGTAATTCAGGTACTGTCAAGATAAATTGTAACCATAGACTGTAGACAAAGGATGCTGATGGAATCCGAGCACTGAAAAAACGTACTACAACAAAAGAAAAGCTAAAAATTTTTGGCCTTTTACCTGCTATAATAACTAGAGGGACCAGATAGGCTATTGCACAGTTATCTTCTATTGTACTATATGCACAAAACTGAAGCAAGATCTGATAACACAAAAAAAAGCACATATCGATTGTGCAGCCAAAGATATAACAAACTAAAATGTAGGATAATTAAATTTATGAAATGTAGATAGAACCATGACATGACTAGAAGTAATTTTATTGCTAAACAGAGGTTTCTCCATCACCCTATCTATCCCCAAATATTATTTTCTTTGAATGAGCCAGATGCCATCTGCGAGTAAATCCTCCCATCATTCACATGTCATGCACCACATAAGAACTTGTCTGACTATTCAGGAACCAGTTGCAAGCTCACAACTATCATCATCCAGGAAGAACATACGGTTTCCCTTTGCTTTTACTGGAGAAAGAAAGATTTGTTGCAAAAAAAAAAGGGTACCCTGACATCACCAATGCTTTTCACGAGTCACAACCACCCATTGCTTAGAATTGGATGCATGGGACAACTTCAATTCAATACTTGCATGCTAAATCAATGTATGTGCTTTGTCGAACGCATGCCCTGTGATTATTCTTCGGACCACAAGCAGGGCACCACAAAATTCAACCAGGGATTTCTCTATGATATATAGTTCTGGCACAAGCTCACGGGGATTCGACCAAATGGAGGCACTTTGATCCGGAAGATGCTTGGCTCTCCACTATTACCGTAGTTTCTAGGTGGCCCTGTCCTTGTTCATTTGCAGTGTGTTTATGATATATCTTCCAGTGCATCCAAATAAATTGTCATGGTACTCCGTCACTAAGTCCGGGCCAATTGCCAAAATAGCAATTTTATTTGGATGACATTTTACTATAGTCCACACTTCCACACTTACCCGTCTTCTTATCCAAATATAATGTTCAAAAGGTTCAGAGTCTTGTTAAATGTTACTTCAATATATACTATAGTAGAGGGGGTCCCATTGAGGTATCATAACTTTTTTAGCTTTGATATCTCCATAGAATTGGTTGTGGGGAACAAGCAGCAGTTGTGAACAAGGTTTTAGCAACCAAACCAACTCAGATTTAATCTAATCAGGGCACTACTGCACATAGTCAAGATTAAAAAGAATGTTCAGACACAGAAGCAGTATTAAGATAGTTTAATTCAAGTACAGTAATCATATACAGAATAGTTCAAGTTAAGAACTGAAAATTTCAATCGACAAAACAAGAGATCTTGTAATTCTTCACATTTCAGATTTCACCTTCCATTGAAAGACTAGCAGGAGTGCCTTAGGTGGCAGTGCTGAACCTTGCATAACATGGAATCAAAGCACGGACAAACTTAGCGCTGAAAATCTCACTAACAAGTAACATGATAAAAGAGATGGTGCCATCCTTAATGCATTTAAAATAGAAAAAAAAACATGACAGCCTTAGGTGGTGGTGGGTGGTGGCTAAACCAGTTAGACAATCCTTGTGTAACATGGAATCACAGCATTGAGAAATATAGTACAACAAAAGAAGACAGGGAGAGGAGGATAAAAAAAACATGCCTAGGATTTGGGGCAATGGCACAAAAGGAATTTCATCACTAGTGGTGGGCATGAGCTGGAGATTGGATTATGACTGAGCAGGCATGATTGCCATCATATACCTGTCAATTGACCACTTTAGAAAGAAATGCAAAGTTCTAGAATTTTTGCACTTCTATCTACTAGAGGGACCAAATAGGTTATAGCACTGTTTATCTCTTGTAGCATAAAAGCTGAAACAATATTTGATAGCACAACAAAAGGCACATATCAATTGTGACTGTAAAATTCTGTATTTCAGACTAAACCTACAATGTAAAATAACAGCCATCATAAGTTCAAATGAACTAGGAAAGAACCTGTCAATTGTGTAAAGGTAGCAAAACAACTCTCCTGAAATGGATGGAAGCTATCTTAACAACTAGACTCCCTGCAAGAAACATAGTATAACAAAAGAATACAGGGAGTACAGGAGAGCAAACATGCCTAGAAGCAACAGCAGGAAAAGAATCTTATCACTAGAGGATGACTGAACAAGGCAGCAAGCAATGATTGGCATCAGATACCTCAATTGACCAGTTTGGCACGAAATGCAAAGCTCAAAAATATTGGTCTTTTATCTACTAGAGGGACCAAATAAGTTATTGCATAGTTAACTGTCTATTGTGCTATATGCACAAAAACTGAACAAGATCTGATAACCCAACAAAAGGCACATATCAATTGTTCGGCCAAAGATATATATATCTGAAATGTAGGATAATTAAATTACAAAATATAGATAGAATGATGGCATGAGTAGGAAGTACTGTTCATTGCAAAACTGATGATATAAACAGAAGGTTCTTCGAACAAACCAGAGGTCATCAGCAAGTAGATCCACCCATCACTTATGTCATATACCACATAAACTCATTACCTCTTCCAAAATAAGTCACAAACTCACAACTACCATTATCCAGGACGAACATAAGATTCCCCTTTCCTTGTACCGAGTCACAGAAAAATTGGGAGTAACCTTTGCCAACAAACAGTACCTGGTCATCACCCATGCTTGTCACAACTGCCGCTCCCTGAGTTAACCCAGGCAAACAATGTCGAGGAAGTGAAAAGATTAACCACAGGACAGGGTAAGATGAAAAATGTAAAATCAGGGAGCACTAAACATGGCATCGCCAAGCACAAACGATGCTGAGTCAAGTAGGAGCTCCAATGCCAGCATACTATTCTAGCGTGGAAGTGGTCAGAGTAGGCAACCAGGACAGCAGGTTCTGTTGGGTGATCACCATGATCAGGGTCCTGCAATCCTGCTTGTTCCATCCTATATTCAGAATCTGCATCAGGAAAAGGGATAATCCTAATATCAGATCAAATCCGATTGCACCATAACCGTTCAGGCATTATAAACCCACCCTTCACATTTTTGCAACAGAAAAAAAAATACTATTTAGTTTTTATGTTTGGGCCTACCCCATCCCCAACACAGCTGATACCCAGAATCCGATGCCAAATCTTGCGTAACTTCATGAAAAGATTAACCAAATTACTACGGAAATATATAAACAATTAAAATCCAGACAGAAAAATCACACGCTCTTTAGCGATGGGATGGTCCATCAACCCTAACTCGCAGGACGGAGAAACAGACAGATCAGGATACATAAACCGACACCAAGACCTGAGTAACATGTACGCGCTGCGCTGCGCTGTCGCCGTCCTCATCGCCGGTATGGCGTAGTGGTCGCCATCCTTCGTTTTGCCGGAGCAGCAGAGAAAGGGTGAAACTGGCACTGAAACTCAAGCGTACAGCTGACAGCACCAGAATAGCGGCTCCAAATGGGCCTTTGCGGTGGAGGCATGGGCCACATTCTAGGCCTGTGGACCGTTTCGGACATGGGCCACATCCACTTGATCTGTTGCTAAAAATTTACATCACTCGCAGCCTCGCAGGCAAAGGCAACAGGCATCAACTGAATCATCTCACGCCGAATATATCAACGCACAAAAGAAAAGAACTAGAACATTTATAAAGCATCGCGTGAATATAAAATCATCAAAGGGAAAAAACTAAAATTTTATTTCATTACCAGTTATACACAAAGGTTACCCTAGATATGGAGCAGACACCAACTTGTTCGTTTGCTAACGGAGACCATCTTGTTCGTGACAAAATCAAGCTAAAAATAGACTAATCATGAAGATGAGGGCATCGAGCACCAAGACCAGGCATATGCACCGGATTTACAGAACCAAGGCAAGTTAGGCATTTCCTTCTGCCAAGGCCACAACAGGCATTCATCTCGGGGACCAGGCTAAGGCTGGTAACAGAGGAGTAGTGTCACTGTCACTTGGAAGACAGTTGACGAGCAGCATGGTCGGCATCCAGGATCGAATCGATCTCTGGGAACTAGGAAGAGACTGCGGATGACGTGAATTCTCTTCCCCGCCGTACGTGGTCGGCCTTGAAGCTCCATGACATGTTTCCTACAGCGGTGGAGGTCCGTCGTCTAGAGAGCTTGGGCTGCCTCGCTGTCACCAGTTCACCGAGTTCTTGTCCCGTCCGTGGCCGTCGCCACTTCCTTTGGGTGCACCGGTTGGACATGGTCGGCGCAAGGCAAGCTCCAAGAAGCCACTAGAAGTCGCGGCTGGAGAAAATTAAACCAATCGTTCTTGTTACCAGAATTCACAACAAAGGAAAGCCAGCCGAGCTCCAGTGCGATGAACTGCTTCGATCTGACGCGCGATGCTCCAGTTCAGAGTTCGGAAGGCCACGCAGCACGCGGATTCCGAGCATTGATTGCGTGGCGGCAACGGGTCGACTCGGACCGGGACTCGGCCGGCGCTGGGCCATAAATAGAGACGACCACACCAGCATCCTTCCGCACCCATCACCTTGTTTGCCTTCTCCAATCCGCCGCCCCTTCCTCCTTCCAGCAGAAGGACCCCGCCGCCGTCACTTGCCCGTTCCAGCAGATGGACTCCGCGGCCGCGCCTTGCCCGTTCGAGCACATGCCCTCCGCCGCCACGCCTTGTCCATTCGAGCTGATGGACTCCGCCGCCGCGCCTTGCCCGTTCGAGCAGATGGACTCCACCGCCGCGCCTTGTCCGTTCGAGCTGATGGACTCCGCCGCCGCGCCTTGCTCCTTCGAGCAGATGGACTCCACCGCCACGCCTCGCCCGTTCCAGCAGAAGGACCCCGCCGCCGCGACTTGCCCGTTCGAGCACATGGCCTCCGCCGCCGCGCCTTGCCCGTTCGCGCACATGGACTCCGCCGCCGCGCCTTGTCCGTTCGAGCAGAAGTACTCCGCCGCCGCCCCTTGCCCGTTCGAGCAGATGGACTCCGCCGCCGCGCCTTGCCCGCTCGAGCACAAGGACTCCGCCGCCGCCCCTTGCCCGCTCGAGCAGATGGACTCCGCCGCCATGCCGTCGACGACAGAGCGGGCTTCGATATGGTGGCGCCTCGCTCGCTCACTGATTTTTTCGCTAGACCAAGACGACGGCTTAGAGCTCTCCTACGAAATCACCAACGGCAGCATCTCGTTCGCCGTCGACGTGATCAACGAAGACATCTCCTTTGCCGTCCACATCAGCGGCGACGGCATCTCGTACGCCTTGGAGACATGATCCTCTGCAAGTCGCCTCGCGGCCTCGGGCGCTCCGCATGTCTTCATCTTCCTCCTCCACATCGTCGTGATGCATAAAGGAAATGGCATCCGTCCGTAGTAAGTTACCATGTCCTTCTAAGCTCTCTTTTGCTTCCTGCATTACTTTCGAGTAATTAGGCATCTGAGTCTTACGATTTTGCGCTTGCTTAAGATGAGAATTGTTCTTTGGCTCTTGATCAAACTGCAGTAGTGGTACAAAAGGAATAGCAGAGTCTCCGGCCTAGGTAGCAGCAGCATACTCTTAAGACGTGTTGAAACGAAATTCACCTTTCCTTCTTGTCCTAATTTACTTAAGGGTAATGGTAAATAAGACAATGGGGTCATGAACTAAAGCAAACAAAAAAAGTTGAAAAAAATCAACTATTGCAATAGTTCATGGGGGATGGAGCGTAAAACGCACCCCCACAACGAGATGGAGCGTAAAACGCACTCGCTGGGATAACTCAAAATCTCATTTACCACCCAAGTCGTTAACGGCAATGAAAAGGAATAGAATGAACAAGTGATGCACGTACATGGAGTTGTTGTTAGCTTTCCTAGTTCAGGAGACTTTGCTGTTTTTTTCTGTAACACTACTGTTGTTTGGTTTCGATTCCTAGAGCATTGTATCTTCTTGAGTTAAGGTCTGCAATTTCTTAAGGGGCAGAGGTCTAAGTACTCTTGGTTCTGCGGTGAAGCATTGGGCTTGCTGGACTGGACTTAGTAGTTGATTAGTTATTGATGCAGCGAAAATTCTCAAATGTGGATTTCTTGATGATGTAACCTTCATAGATGTATCAATGCAATTATTCCCCATGCTGGGCAGAAATAGGAAAAGCATTGTTCAATTTATTCACATGTTCATTTTCAGTCAAGAAGGAGAATCTGTATGATGTTGACTTGCTGATGCTAAGCTAGACGATCCCTGGAACAGTGAACTCGATTGTCAAAAGCATTCTTTTGAATTGATTAGTTGTAATACTAATTCTTGATTCAATTATGTGTTTCCATTCATTAGACTGATACTTTCCATTGTGGGCGATCCAACATGCTCATTTCCTTGTGCTGGTTCAGAATGTTGATCCTCGGGATATATATGCAGACCATTTATTTGATTGTTAATTATTGGGAATTGTTCTTTGTTGGTTCATTGCTCACCAATATGTCCAAATGAGATAGCTTAAAACCTGAATGTTACACATGTAGTTACAACGGGTTCTAATGTTCTTATTCAGGATTCAGAAAAGGGAGAAGATCAAAGAAGCGTCAATTTAAATAACTGGCAAAATCGATACTGGATTTGAAGGTCATCTGATAGGATCCAATGAGAAAGGCA
Source organism: Chloris gayana (assembly GCA_031894775.1). Lineage (NCBI taxonomy): Eukaryota > Viridiplantae > Streptophyta > Magnoliopsida > Poales > Poaceae > Chloris > Chloris gayana. Next base: position 14,766 of record JAUNZO010002122.1, read on the forward strand.
CGTCTAAGATTTCTGAATTTTGTTGGATTTTATGCCGTTCCAACCTTCATTCTCATGTGAGTCTAATGTAGAGTTACAATTAGTAACTGCAATCAGGCTATAGTTCTGAACTTCTGATTCTGAAAATGTCATAGGTCACGGAATGAAATAGCGCTGTTTTATTAGTTCATGTTTGTTTTTCTTCAGAGGATCAGAGTTCGAAGAATTGCTTATGTATCATCTGATAGGAATGATCTTTCCACACAATGCTCAGGACCTCCAAGTTAAACTTTTTCTGTTCAATTAAGTTTATTTTCTTTCAGTCATCTAATGGGTCTCATCTATTCTAGACTCCCGGTTCTTAATTTTTGGAGTTGCTGGCTTTCCCTATAACAGTTTTCATATACTATGCAAAAACTTCATGGTTCAGGCGTCCCTTCTTTTATGTATTTTTATTGACAGAGCATGTTCCTGTGGTTAAGTGGCTACAACAACTTAATCCTGAAGGTTTGTTTTAAAAAGTCTGTTTTCTGAAAGTAACACAGCTATACTGACCTCAACAGAAATTCTGCCAATTTGCAATTCTGTACTGCTCTAAAGCAATTTTGGGCCAATTCAGATAGCAAACAGAACATAGTAGTGTATTTTAAGACTACTCAGTAGTCAGAAACACAGGAATTACAGCATTGAGATGCATTGTTAATAAGCAATACAGAAATGCACAGTTGCAACCATGGAGTACTTATCAAGCACTGATAGCAGTGAATTCAAAGTGCTGTGAACTCAAGAATCAAATTCCAGAAACAGCAGCACATCAAACAGAAAACAAGAGGGTGAAACTGGCACTGAAACTCAAGCGACGGCGCACAGCTGACAGCACCAGAAAGAGCAGCTACAAATGGGCCTTTCGGTGTAGGCATGGGCCACATCCACTTGATCTGTTGCTAAAAACTTACAACACTCGCAGCCTCACAGGCTACTGGATCACTGCCAACAGGCATCAACTGAATATCTCACGCCGAATATTTACAAGAGTGGTTGGAAAAAAGAGTATTTACAATAGAATCAAAATGAGTATATCAATGCACAAAAGAAAAGAACTGGAACATTTATAAAGCATCGCTTCAATATAAAAGCATCCAAGGGAGAGGACCAAAATTTCCTTTCATTACCAAATGTACACAAAGGTCTTGCTAGATCTGGAGCAGAGAGACCATCTTGTTCATTTGCGAACAGACACCATCTTGTTCATGACTAAATCAAACTAAAAATAGACTAATCATGAACATAAGGACATTGAGACCCCAAGACCAGGCACATGCACTGGACTTACAGAACCAAGGCAAGCTAGGCATTTCCTTCTGCCAAGGACACAAAAGGCATTCATCTCGGGGACAAGGCTGGTAACAGAGGAGTAGTGTCACTGCCACTTGAAAGACAGTTGACGAGCAGCAAGGTTGGCATCCAGGATCGAATCGATCTCTGGGAAGAGCCTGCGGATGACGTGAATGCTCTTCCCCGCTGTGGTCGGCCTTGAAGATGGCTTCTTCTCCAGAGGACGGTTGCCAATCGGGCTGCGCAATGATTTCCCAGCGGTGGACAGCCTTGGCGTGGGCTTCATCTTCGATGCGCAGCTGTGGATCAGTCGGCCAATCTTGCCTGCCGGTGTAGGCCTTCGTACAGATTGCATCTTCGAGGTCTTGGAAGCAGCAGCCAGTGTGGCGTTGGCGGCCCGTGGCGGTGGAGAATTCTGCAGCAGCGACGATTTCTCTGACAAGTCCCCATCCGCAGCCTGCAACTTCATCTCTGACATGGACTTGTCCACAAGGTGGATGCTTTTCCCAGCTGCTGGCTGAGACGGCAGCTGCATCTCAGGCCAAAGAGTCCGGAGGATGCGCAAGGACTTCCCAGCGGTGGTTGGCCTCGCTGATGCGGTGTTAGTGGCAGAAGCGCTTGATCTCGCGGCGGCGCGCGGAGGCTGGGACGGCGGCGGCGGCGGAGTCGGTGATGGCGGCTTGATCGGCCTGACGTGGTGGAGCGGCACATGGACGGTGGAGAATGGGTCGTCGCGCGGCAGGTTGCCGTCGTAGATGATCTCGTAGCCGCCATCGGTGGCGGACACGACCGTCGCGACGAGCCAGAGCACGAGCGTCTTCCCGTCAATCTTCGCGAGCGTCCTCGTGCGAACTTGAACCCTTGTCCCAGGCTTCAGATGGCTGCCAGTTCTGGAGGTGACTGAGCAACTGGATCCAATCGACTTGGAGGCAGATCGAGGCGGCGGCGCCGATGGAGCAGAGGCGGCGAACAGAGGATGCGGCGGCGTGTTCTTCAGATGCGCGGAGGTACCTGGGATGGATGCAACCGAGGATCCGTGAGAAAGGGATGGATGGGGAAGAGGACTTACTGCCAGAGATGCGCACGGCGGAGCTTGAAGACGAGGCCGCGATAGTGGCGGCGGGTGGGTGCTGGCGGAGCTCCATCGGGGCATCGACGCGATTGACGAGCTCTCCTCCCGAACCGGACGAGGGCAGGGCTTCTGGATCTTGCCGCGAGCAACGTCGCGCGACGAAGACGGCAGCGCGGATGGCTTCTTGGCGGCGGAGCGCTTGGGCGCCAGCGGCTTGGGCCTCCTCCGCTCGAGCTCGCGGTGTATGCTCCGCATGGCGGCGGAAGGGCGGCGGTGAGGCATCACCATCTCGCGCGACGGAGCGGAGGCGGGGATCGAGCGGATCGATTAGAGGAAGGGGAGGAGGAAGGCGAGAGCAGAGAGGATCTGGCGCGGGGGATGGCAGCGTGAGATTTAAGCAGAGGGAGGAGGAGGAAAAAGGCCCAAGAAACTGAAATTTGGTCCGATCCAGGCGGTTGCTAATCAGGGCCAGACCCAGTCCAGCTGGCGGATGCGTAAGGGCCAAGCTCTCTTTCGGGCCAGCTGGCTGCTATAGCCCAGTAACGCAAGTTCCCTTTTCAATTATTTTGTTTTCTTTCGTGCTGCTACAGTTTATGAACAAACATGCACTACGATCACTCGTAGAATTCTGAGCTCGCTAGTTCAAATAAAAAAATCAGCTCGTAAGTGTAATACGGACCACTCTGTTGTCCACAAGCTGAAAAAAAAAGCAATTTGCCAGTCTCACCGTTGGTTTCTATTAAGTGTATCTACTATGTGAGTGACATGTGGGGTCATCTCATCTAACAAGTTGGCGAAACCGCCTGCCTGAAGAGCAGCACATCCTTCACAATTCACAAACTCATCGCAACGTGTACAACGACAATTATCTGTTACCAACATTCGCATGCCTGCGACTGCCAAAGATACTGACACGATATTGCATACAAATTGATATCTCTGATCTCTGTACTTCACATTTCAAGGACGATGTACACACTATTTACACCGGTGTCTTTCGACTTCCCCTCCAACTCCAGCTTCTCACGGGTACAGCGCAGTTTTAGCCGTTCAGGCATGCCTGGACAAGTGGACTGTGGAAGGAAGGGTCTCTTCATCACCTTCTCACTGTAGCTTCAAAGTTGAAGGCCGAGATCACCGAAAGCACCTTGACCACGAATAGTAGATCCTCCCTGCTCTGCATTTTTGGCACCAAACACGGCCTCCTGTTGCACCATTAGAGATAATGAGCATCAAAGATGTGACATATTCTATATAGTAGATTCACACGTGGAATCAGAACACACAAACTGAATTCTCTTAACTGAAGTCAACAACTCAACCAAGCATGCAAGTAGCACATACCATGCCTAAGGTGCTCGGAACTCGGAAGTATTGTTACCACGCATCCAAATCATAACTGTGGAACCAGGAAACATGATAAACAAATTAGAGAGACAGTCAGCCAAGGAAAAGTTAGCAGGAAAGTAGGAATTACTCAAAAATGATAAAATATGCTTCTTTAACATGAATATTAGTGTAAAACGAAACTACAAATGAAAGGGAAGTCTTGCTAGGCACATACATAGGACACTCGCGAGTAACTAACCATGCAACTTCCAGACATCATTACTAATGTGTCATTCTGAAGCGCAAAAATGACAATTCTGACAAAAGATTACAATATATGCAATAGCAGTACGGTGTCATTCTTCAAAATATTTATGTAAGACAATACTAGTTATCTGCCACTGACAAATCAAATGTAAATAGGTTGTTTTACAAACCATATGCAAATAAATAAACCTCTTGGTAAGCTATTAATGAATTATTTACTGCGGTCACAAATACTATGCTTTTTACAAGACTTGGTCAAACTCTTCAAACTTTTACTATAGCTCTTAAGTATTTTGTTCAAAACATGAAAAATAAATTTCTCGAAGAAGAAATAGAATTTTTTATTTATAACGTACTGCTCAAAGGCTCAAAGTCAAGCTACATATTGGAGATTGTCTCTTGTCCAAAATGAGTTTAAGAAATATAATACTTCTATTCATTACCCTCCTTTTGTCCAAAATGATCATTTGGAAGGAACTTCACACATGGTGACAGACTTTTACCAAGTTGGTTCAACATGATAAAGAAACTAACTAACACCAGTGATTATACCAGTCTGTTCACCATTCCCATATGGACATATATTGATAAACACAATAAGGCCCAGAGACTTAATAACTAGAGCGACTACCAACATGAGTAACCTGCAAACTAATGCTTAGCTTCTTTAAGAAACCAGTCTGTGTGAAAGATAACACACCTGAGACTCGGCCATTTATTCGTATCACCGACTCTTTCTTGCATTGTAACATCCTGGCCCAGGGCTTAATAGGATTGATAGAATACTCATGTAAACAAGTTGCAACTTCTTTTCCGGAAGCTTATCTCTAAAGAACTCTAAGGTTAAGCGTGCTTGGCCTAGAGCAATTTAGGGATGGGTGACCGACCAGGAAGTAATTCCGGGTGTGCATGAGTGAGGACAAAGTGCGCAGAAGAAACTAGTGTTGGTATGTGGGGAAATCTTGAGGGCCTATTAAGCTGCCAGGGGTAAGCGGGCCCGGCCCGGAGTGGCGGGACGTTACGGATGGTATCGAGCCGACTCTCGCGGTTTCACGGGCGCATGTGTTGCACGTGTGCAGGCATGGTGTGCATGGCTGGTGTGGGCCGGAGTGGTCACACAGCATGGCACATGCGCTGGCGATGGACACATGGACGTGGCCAAGAGAGAAAGTTCCTGGCTCGGGGTTGACCAACGAGGACGTCGGTCCTTTAAGGGGGTGAGTGTGTAACATCCTGGCCCGGGGCTTAATAGGATTGATAGAATACTCATGTAAACAAGTTGCAACTTCTTTTCCGGAAGCTTATCTCTAAAGAACTCTAAGGTTAAGCGTGCTTGGCCTAGAGCAATTTAGGGATGGGTGACCGACCGGAAAGTAATTCCGGGTGTGCATGAGTGAGGACAAAGTGCGCAGAAGAAACTAGTGTTGGTATGTGGGGAAATCTTGAGGGCCTATTAAGCTGCCGGGGTAAGCGGGCCCGGCCCGGAGTGGCGGGACGTTACATGCATTAAAATAATTGGTAAGTAGAGAATTTTCATTGCCAAGCAGGTAAGCAGCAACTGATAACAAGAACCTTTAACGAGCTAAACCTCAAATATCAGGAAAAGTCTTCTGTGAAGAAGTAATGTATAAAAACAGAGGGGATGAGAGTTCGCACCTTACAGGCTTACAGCTTTGCGTCAATGTGCATGCACAAGTTGGCACTTTATTGTTCCAAAACATCCTACAATGTAAAAAATCTCGCTCCCTGATGCCTCCACTTCCATTATTTCAAAATACACGATACATTAGAATTTAAGACAGTTATAAACATTATAAATTTTGACCAACAATTATTCAAATTATGGGCATATTGAGTCAATGGATTAATATTTCAAACATGTCTTGTTAAGATTTTAATTTTGCAGCAATCATTAATGATAATTTAATGGTTAAAATACATTTGAAAAGATTTTCTCAGATCCTAATAAGCCTTAACAAAAGAAATGGAGGAAATATAGGAGGCATAGAACACAAGCGCCCATCCCATTGAACCATAAGAACAGCCAGATTTGGGTAAAATAAACAAATAGTACACGAGGGATTCTAATCAACATAAAACCTGGACTCTTTACGCTTAGTTTCCTTTTCCAGTAAAATGATAATTTTGTGCAGGAACGTGGTCTGTAAACAGTTCATTTGTCAGCACATAAGTGCATGATGAATGTTCATGTGTTGACTGTAGGAGAAAAATATATAAGGGTTACTGGCATGAACCCAGTGGTGAAATATGTGCTAGGAGAAGCATGCACGGAACTAAATTGCATGCCTCACTGCAAAATGATCAGGAATGGCAATTTTTCCATCAATCCTTTTTACTGACATATTAAAGGTTTCACAGTTCACACAATGCAGTTCTATTGGTTTATTAAGAACCGGGTTGAGATGGTAACAATAAAAAATTTAATAGGATTTGTTTTTCTTGTGACAACAGCTTACTTGATAGAAATATAGCATAACACTAACAATGATCAGCACCCAAAAAGGCGAAGAGCTGAAACAAGTCAATAATATAGGCATTCTTCTGACAGTGATTCACTTAATAAAAACAAAGCTAATATAAAAAGACAATTAGCACCAGAAGGGCAAATGTGTCAACAATATAGGAATATTCATAAAAGGATACATAACGTCAATATATATAAAAAGACAAAAATATCATGACATGCAGAGCAAAAATTAGGTTCAAAGCCATAGAAGTCTGTCTAGCCTCAGCAAAAATTTACAACACAGCTTTGCCAAACTAGTAGTGACAAGGTTTGTTATCTGATTGTATACCCCGTTTCAATTTCAAGCTACATCCTGCATCCTACAGCTAAATATGCAGGATCAATGAATTTTGCATAACAGATCATTGTTACAACTAAATATGAAACAAGGAAAGGATGCACATGGACATGGTAAATCCTCTGTACTAAATTAAAGGCATAATTATCTGTTGTCTGGATGCTGGTGAAATAAGTTATTCAGATAATCCTCCATGCGTGTCCTTGAAGAGAAGCACTCAAGCCACACCTTAGGAGCTGCAGGATGCATCATGTAGAGGCTTGAAATGAACCTCTTTTCTGAGTTAGCAAGGACTGTTGCAGGAGCTAAAACTCTTTTCAGCAACCCATGGTCTTCAAGCCACCGAAGCATCATATACCTAGGCTTGACCCTGTTCTCCAAATCAAAGCACAGAAATGCTGGAAAATATTCAAGGTACTCCAAGGAGTAGCCCAACTCCTCTGTGAGGTAGTCCAGCTTCAGCTTCAGTGCCTCCTTACCTTGGTTTACAACCTTGGGACAGACGCTCAACATTCGACACAGCATTTTGTAATCAATCCCTCTTTCCAGGAGGAAATCAAATCGCTCCTGCAGTAAATCCTGGGTGCTGTGCAAAACACAAACCAACTTTGCTGCTGTTTCATTCTCGCCATATCCAATGTTCTTTAAAAATTCCAGTTTATTGTCCACATGCTCCACTTTCCTTTCAGCCTTCACCTTTGCAATCCTATCCAAGAATGCCCTTTCAACCTCTGGATCATAACTATCATCCTCCAACACAAAATCTTGTGCCAAATACCGCAAAGCACCCCCAGCAGAAATCTTCTCCAAGAACTGACTGTCCAGCTCCATAGCACGTAACACTCTGGGTAGATTCTCCAACCGGTTTTTCCCAACAACATAAGGGTACTTCCTTAAAGCCGCATCAATCTCATCCTTTGGCAGCCCAACTCTGTGCAAATACTCTGGCACGGAGATGACAACATCAAAGAAATCAAGGTCAAAAACCCAGGCATTGGTCAGCAAAAACCTTGCCAGCTCCTTCCCTGGCATCCCCAATTCCTTGAAGAACGCCAACCTCTGACCAATCCTCTTCTCACTGAGCTCAAGAAAGACCCTGCAGCTGCCGCCCACAAGACCTCCAATGCTACCGACCTCTGCTCCAGCATCATAAAATATTTGTATCCTCCGGCACACCCTCGAGAAGGCATCAATGTCATTGCTGGAACCCAAATCAGGTCTGAGCGACCGAAACGCGGTGCCAAGATCCTCAACGAGTGGATCCCCATCGGACAGATCGCCCTCCAGGAGACAGGGGAAGGTGAGGCAAGCAGCGATGATGGCGGCGCGAGGGAGCTGGTGGAGGCGGGCCTCGAGCGCAGCGAGCCGTGCCGAGATGAGGTCCGGGCCCACGCTGCAGAGGACAGTGGGGAAGTGGACGCCGAGGCGGGACCAAGGGAAGCCGAAGTGGACAAGCGCGGAGACGGCGTCGAGCAGGTTGGGGTGGTCATCGAGGAACATGAGGTCCGAGCGCGGCGGCACAGCGTGGCGCGGCGCGCCGATGGACTCGAGGAAGAAAGGGAGCTCGTTGAGCGGGTTGAAGGCCAGGTGGCGGCGGAAGTGGCCCTGGAGGTCAGCGGTGGGGATAGTGCTCGGCACGGTGGGGAGTGTGGCGAGGAAGGCGACGAGGCTGCGCGGGGAGTGCGCCGCGATGGAATCGGCATGGGATGCCGGGAGCCCGCGCGTGGAGTGGAGGTACTCGGAGACGGCGGCGCGCGCCGCCGGGACGGCCGCGACGCGGATGCGGTACGTCGGCAAGTTCGGCAGCTTCGGCGGCGGCCCGGCCGCTGCGCCCGTGGAGAGGAAGCGGCGGAACGCGGCGCGGAGTGGCATGGCGGCTCTGCTCTACGGCATTGCTCTGCTTCAGACCAGCGAACGGAGACCAGAGGGGTTAGGGTTTTTCCGTCTCCGTGGAGGGACTGTTACTTAAAAAATTGGAAATCTTGCAACGATTAGGTCCAAAAAAAAATCGAACATCCTTTTAATTTTGTTGAAATTTGCAGAGGAAATCAATCTAACCAGTTTAGTACTCTTAACAGCAGGACACGATATGATCTGTAGATCTCAATAATAAACATATCGTATTGTTCTATCTAAAGACAGAAAAGCTACCACTAGTCTATCAGGTACTATCACTGAACCCAGCAAATGAGCCAAAACGGCACATCACTTTCAACATCTTGGTTTATACAAGCCCAAGTACTTTATTGATGAGACATGCTGAGAGATCCTAAAAGACTCCTCCCGTGGAGAATTAATTAATACTAGCGTATATATACAAATCTACTCCAAAAATGTCTCGGCCAGAACGCTGATCCCTAACAATAATGAGCGGTGGTAATCCACCATCCTACCTGGAACTTGTACATAGCACGAGCTACACAAGAGAGATCTGAATAGACGGTGATCATCTCCACACAGTTTCGTTTGCATCAGTGAAAATGGCATTGTGATGCTCGATCAGACACTGGATGACCTCGATGGAGCTGTAGTCTGGTGGCAAAGCATCATCCAACGGGATTTGTGATGAAGCATCCTCATCGTCCTCATCTGTAATCATTTAAGCAAATAATGCATTATACCACTTGGCAAAAAGAAATTCTTGTGAGCATTCCTAGATTTGAAACCAAAGATAACATGAAGTACTCAATCCAGTTGACTAAAATCGAAAACTATCAGGCCATCCTGGAGGTGAAAAAACTGCCAACGGAAATTGGGCGTCTTCAGATGAAAACCATGTGCATCTGTACTAGCAAATTTGCAAACCATAACTGATGCTTTTCAGCAAAAACAGATGGGCCATCTGCAGTTTCTTCATTTCATATTATCATTCAGTGTCAATTGGTGGTTGGAAGTTAGTAGGTAGCTCAGTAGCTGCTACAATAGCGATCACCGAAACAACAGTGTATAGGGTGGCAAGTACATTAACTAACATGAGCCAAGAACCGACTTAAAGTACATTATGCCACAATTGGTAAAGACAATGACCACAAGGGCAGCTTAGCATTATTGGCCAAAAGATAAAAATGCTGCAAGCCACAATGTTTAGAGACAGCTACACCATGTGCAAGCATGTGAACATGTGATTGCGTTTTTATCACTACAAATTTCTGATATTGTATTTTCTTTATTTTGCTGAGAAAAAGTATAGAATCTACATACCTAACAGGTCCCATGTTGCAGCATTTGATGATGTATCCACAATTTTTGGAGGTGGTTTTAGGGTAAGTTTGAGGTGATTGCGTAAATCTGTCCCAGCATCACCTTGCCGCCACATTATCAAAGGTGCAAATTCCACAGCAAGGCTACGGGAGTCCATCTGCATTATAAAGGAAAAAGGGAAAGTCCCACAAAAAATATATTAATTCAGGACAATAGAGACCAATTCAAGGTATACTAAAAATAAAACCAGAATCCATTTCATATGTAAATTGCACACTACGAAATACACCTCTGTAAAAAGGTAAAAAATGTGATCTATCAACAAACAGAACCAAGGAAGATCATTTGGTCAATTCATTGCTAGCAGCTACTGTATTTACACTGTTATAAGTAAGACTGATAAGCAGCTTCCAAGATGATGATCCTACATATTTTCTCAGTCAGGCAGGAAGTGATTGTTAAATGTGCAGTTGAAACTACACCTGAGAATAGATTCAACCATATGTAGAAGCAGGACTTTTAACACTTTGGTAATAATGAGGTTATTATCAAGAACAGATACACAGCAGCAATCTCAGATTCTCAACCTCTGAATGGGAGAACACTCCAAAATTCTTTATCCACAAACTTAGAACACAGTTTATTCAATAGCAAGTGAGCTTTTCCACAGAAATATTCAGAGCCAATCAACCTCATATTCGAACTGGCTGGTTATGAATTAAGTGCTCTGTTTATGCTACTCCTAAAGATCTTATGGATAGTTGTGTAGATTTTTGCTTTGCATTATCCAAACAGGATGTGGCTCTAACAGGACTTGTTATCAGAGGCATTCAAAAGTTGTTTGATGGTAATGTCAAACAACTGGTGAGATAAAGTACAGTTCATTAGGATTTGATGGTAATGTCAAAGTTTATGTCATATACAGAAGACATTAGTACAATGTTAGTATACAAGAACACAATTGGTTGCTCCAGAAATTTGTACTACATCTGAGTTGTTTTCTAAACTCATGCTTGACTGTGTTAATTGAAATGAATTCGCAAACTTGCAATATGATCCATAAAGCAAAGAGGGAAAAAATAACTAGAAATTATAGCAAAGAGAAAGAAACTAATAAAGGGATCAGATGTACATGTACCTTGTTAAGTGATGATTTACGGCTTACTCGAAGTAGCAAGGCTGTAACGAATTCTAATGTCATGTAGTTAACATTTGGAAGCTTCTTCAGTATGTTCCTCAGATCAGGAATGCTAACCCTCGCATCTCTAAGCTCGTCATAAAGTGCAAATGTAGTGATAGGCTCAGGAATGCTGGCAAGGTAGCACTTAATCAGTGCGCCTATGTCAATGGGACTAACACCTTCAGGTAGAGAAGCACCTGAATCTGCAAATCAAGGACCAATACAGAGGCTTATGCTAATGAACAATGATTACAAATGCTAAGCTCAGCTAAATGAGTGGCAGTGATACCTTCGTTGTAAAGAGATACTAATTGCTGTAGAATTTTTCTGTCACCTTCAGATTTGAATAAGTACTCATTACTCAAACCTAGAAACAAAACAATTCATATATGAAATATAGTATTAGAAAACAAAACGAAAAAAAATACCTATTCAGTTTCACCCAGTTCACCTGATATAACCAAATAGTCTGCACACCGCACTAGCACCAAGGGAACAGCTTTACCAGATTGCTCTCGTTGAACAGTTGCTTCAATAGGAACACCGAAGACTGTAATAGTACAAGTCAAGAGTGGGTCATTTCTCATCAATTGTTGAAATGTCTTTAGTAGCTATTTGCAATTTGCATTCAGGGGATCAATTATCATTGATCACTATTCAGTGATAAAGATCATCAAGTAGCAACATCTAAGGTCCTATGACTACAGAACTATAGGTATTCTCCAGGAACTTTTAGCAGCTTAGATGCTACGAGAAAACACAGCTGCCATGAGCCCTCAAGCTACAAAAAATTAGCTGCCTTGGGAATTATGACAGCCATGAGTCTTGGATAAACAGCAATAATGAGCTGAGTGCATACCATCAGTGCTCGCGACTCCCTGAGGAAATAAGCAGAAGAAGTAAAATCAGCATTGTATTTGAAAAATGGAAATTGCATTACCAGGTAACTATGTCCAAACCACAAACCTTCTGCCAGCGTTCAATATTGTTCAAAATAGTCTTGCTTTTATCTGCAGTTTTCTTAGCAGCCTGCAAGAAGCACATGAGACAAAAGAAAAGATTAGCCTCATCAGAGGAACTAGTGCCTTTTTTTACTAAGAAAATGATGTTACAGAAGGCATTTAAAAAAGAAATGCAAGGTTCAAATTTCAACACCCCCGATGACAGAGTTCTCAATAGACATGCTTTCCCTAAAGTACATTCAGACAACTATCAAAGAAGCAAATAATTCTATATTGTTTGTCACCCGGAAATGCCAATAAACAAAGTGTATTACTTGTTACTCTATTAGCCCCTTTTTCGTGCCTAGTTGACATACCAAGTAATACGCTGTTTTTTTTTCTCATTAGAAAAAAATTGTGGTCATAGTTCCAAGATTTGACAGGTACGAAAGAATAGAACAAATTTACGAAATGAATTCAACTTCACAGAAGTTGAAACTACAAGCCAAAATAAATTTTGTTGAAACATAGACATACCTCTTCAACTTTGACCTTTCCAACTGCAACCTTCTCTTTTGTTTCTGAAATACCCTTCCTCAATAGCACACTAGTAGTGGCAGCAGCGGTGATGAAACGCTCCTGCACAGTCTCGCCTGGTGGGCGCCGCTGCCTAGCCTCCTGGAAGACAGCCCACCGGCTCTTCACCACCGACCCAACCTTCCCGGCAGCATCAGCTATATTGTCCCCTGCTGATTGACCTGCCTGCTTCAGCTTGAAGCCTGCATTTTAGGGTTGAAGTTGCTGGTAAAATGGCATAAACACCAAATCAAACAGAATATTGAGATAGAAGCAGTGTGCACTATCACACTATACTAGTTCCATAATAGTTCCCAAAAGTTGTGTATCGTTATTACTGCACTGGCGACCATGTGCAGACTGCCAGCAATGAGCAGAGTGTAGTATAAGTAATCACAACAGCATTATAATGTTCACCATAAAAAAGAAGTGTCCCAACACCATCATGAGAACCATGGCAAAGCTAATTAATGGAATGCTCATATTGAAGTAGGCACATCCGTACGGCAATTATTACAGAATGATTTGCACTGAGCCAAAAAGGACATTACTACTGACAGGACAAAACTTACCGGAGGTAGAGAAGAAATCGGTGGCCTTCCGGCGCCACTGCGGCGGCGACTCGGCCAGCGGCATCACCACCACCTGCACAAGCCAAGCAACATCCACTGAGCCGTTAAGCTACTTTTGTAACCACAAAATTTGCAAATTACTCTAACTAAACCAGTACAACGAACTCGGGGAAAAGGACACCAAATCCGGACAGCTCTTGTGCTGCGGCAGTAAAGCAACTCGAATAAACAACAAATGGAAACGCGAAAGTGCACGGATGGACAGGTTGTCAGGTTCCGAACCGAAACCCAACGAATTCGAAACCAAACCAACCAGAGTATCAGATCAACAACCCCAGCTAACAAACCAGTAGTAACCGAAGGCCCAAGCCGGGAAGAATCTCGGCACTAGCCGCCGACTGAACATTTTTCCCAAACTAAACAGTGGAGATCCAGTCCAAATCAACAGAGGGCAGAATAAATTTGAAATGAAAAAAAAACACAACCTCTCGAGGCACAAGTTGCCGAGATCGAACCAACTCAGCCCGACCCGATCTGGGCACCTGCGGAAATGGAGCGGCGGCGGCGATCGAGGAGGGGGTAGCGCGCGGGCCGTTACCTCTAGCAGCGACGAACCGAGCGCGAGCGAATCGGAGGGAGAAAGCGAGAGGACTGGGGCTCTCTCTCTGCTCTCCGCGAGCTGAAAACGAGGCGATTCCGGATAGAGAGAGGGAGTCAATGGCGGAGGGGACGGGAGAGGCGGGACTGGGTTTCCGATTCCCGGTGGTGACGTGTCGGCGAGCCGCCGGTCTCGCCCGTTCGGCCGTGTCGACCGCGGACGCCGCCACGTGGGCCCGGAGGAGAGTGACGCAAGCGGTACCGGGCGCCCCCGGTTCTAGAAGCGTCGCGTCTGCCTGCGGCTGGAGAGCGAGGCGCGTGCTGTGGGCTCGGGACTCGGAATGGAACGGATGGACGGGGCGGGGCGGCGGCAAGTAGTGACGTGCGTGCGTGCCGCGATTGACTTGACCGATCTCGCCTTCTTTCCGATTGGGCTCACACCGGCAGCTTGCGCCAGCCAATGGATGTGCGGCTTGGACTATTCACGGAAACGCCGCCTCTTTCCGCTTTCCGGGTGATGATCATTCGTTCCTCGTGGCTTTATTTTTCGACGCCGTTGTTTTCAGTCCAGGTTGTGGCTTTCAGTCTTGGTCATCGCATTATATTGCGGTTTTATTATTAGGTTGACCTGCGGATAAGAGTCTGTCCAGCTGTTCAATAATTCTCACAGATATTTGATAGTACTGAAATGGTGTAGCACTGAAATCACAAAGTAACTTCTGTAATGAAATTGCCCGAAAAAAATGTATCTTTTGTGACCAAATGTGTAGCTCAATTTGTAACAAATGTGAAAGAGATCCTACTCTGCAAAGCATGTGAACAGTCCATGCATCCACTCACACGCTGGAGTAGGTCCCATAATTTACACTTTCGGCTTTGTCATCCTAGTGATTATCTCCACGAGCTATACCGACTTGGGGTTTCATATTAGACGCGTTGGGCGTTGAGCTAACGTTTCCTCGAAGATTGCATTTGCATGTTTGTGTAGTCCATATCTCTTTAACTATTTTTGTTGTCATCATAACAGTGACAACCACAATATCAGTCTCATTATAGTTGATGTACTTGAAGAGTCAAGATAATGCATTCGGTCCAATTTTTCCAATGAAGCATGCTGGATTCATTTGAATTAGTTTTTGCATATAGCTTCAGGTTTCATGTATATTCCCGCCGGTACCACATATGCATCCAATAGTAGAAGCACTGTATCCACTTCGGTATTGCTACGCTACCCATTCTACTATTAGATTAGGAGCGATCTACCTTAGGTCAGTCTGAGTGAAGAGTGTCATCACACAGTTTCAGAAGAAATTCTTAAGAACCTGTCAGTGAAGGGTCATAGTGATGACACTCCTCTCATTCCATAACACTCTTCTCTCATGCCATATCAGTAAATTTAATGCTCATGACCCTACCACAACACTCTTATTGAAATTGGCCCTACACCACAAGTGCACTATATCGAGTATAAAACATGACCAAAAGAAAATGGCGAGCTAACATAAATGATGAGTATATTCTGTGCAATAACGAAGCATGAAGCACCCAAAGATCTCATAAAAGTATCACCGACAAATAAATGTGAAAAACGATTTTTGCTATTGATATGTATCACTCGAGCACCCATTCGATTACTAAACCATTCATTTCATCAACTAATATCCCAGGTGAATAGCAAACATAGTTTCCTGCATTTGCTTAGGAGTACACATCTAACAAGGTTCAAGGGTACGGTACATATGTAGCAAAACTTGACAATTCAATGAAAACACCAAATACTATCAAAGTCGCATCAGATGGCTTCCACAATAGAAGAGCATCAACAAGTATGAGCTGCTCAACGGTAACGGCGGAGGGAGACAGTCTGGTTGCGCTTCCAGGTGGCTCTCCTTGAGGGCCTGTTCTTCTGGTGTGTGTGACCCTTGCCACGCAGGCCACGGAACTTCTTGCCAGCAGAGGTGAGACCACGGAGCTCACGGTGCTTGTGCACAGGGTTGCACAGCCAGTTGATCCTTGGGTCATTGCGGATGGCATTGTGAGCCACATCAACAAGGATGACCTCAAAGTACTTGTAGGTGCTATCCTGTTGTTAGATAGGACATATATGAGGAATAAGCACAGAACAGAGATGACATGATCTCACAGTTCATGTTATCCAATGGAACTTGAAAAAACAAGCATACCTCATTCACCCAGTAAGAGTTGAGAACCCTGAGACCACCAAGCTTGCGTCCAGCTCTCTCCTCAGCGACAGATCTCTTGTTCCTCTGGAACTTGAGCTGGGTGATACCCTGGTGCTTGGGCTTACCATAGACAATACCCTTGGGCACAGGCCTCTTCCTGCCACCACGCCTGACACGGACACGGTAAACAACATACCCCTGAAAGTAAAAGAAAACACAAAATTAAGAAACATATTTAACCATATGAACAAAACTTAGTTAAGTACAAGTATTAATGTTCCAGATTCCACTTTGTCACATGATCATATCTGCAATTTCATTCACCAGTTGGATTAAATTGTCCAAACATCCGTCAAGCATATACAGTACAGAGTGCTTACTTCTACCTATACAGTTATCTCTTTAAGTACTTTGAGAACATGAAGCTACAATTTGCTGATAAGCACTGCTACCACAGGCTGACTGTGGGCTGGAGCATTAACATATCTAGTACCTTTTCAGCTCTGCAACAGAGCTAAACTTGAAATCAGGCCTACCACGCTAAGCTAGCAACAAAATTCATCAGAAATTGACACTACAACGGGTCCAAAGGAGAATAACTTCAATGAGTTGAATTTTACAAACTCAACTGAGCGACTCTACCAAATCTGCTGTTAGGACAACAAAAAAGAATCACAAACTCTCGTTACCTTGCATAGAACGTAATGAACATTTCAGCTCTAAACATTTTTATTAGTTGTGACCACATGGAGTACTCAAAACAACTAGATATACCTTCATTTCGCCAAAATGATGCAACTACGTATTTACGCTAGACGACTAGCTAGAAAAGGCCAAAAGGTATCTATGGTGAGTGGTTGATACAGCGCAAATCATAACTCAAAATGACTTTACATCCCTTCTCAAATTACAATTCTGAATGGCTCGGACGGACCCATCTCGTTCGCAAGAGAATGGATCTGACCGATGGGTGAGGGATGACCTACCTGCTTGGCCTTGTAGCCGAGGCGGCGGGCCTTGTCGGGGCGGGTGGGCCTGGTGAGGCGGACGATGGCCGGCTGCTGCCTGTACTCCCAGCATCGGACGCGCTGCACGAACCGCATCACGTCCGACTGCTTCTTCCTCCATAGCTCCGACACGTACGTGTACGCCCCTGCGTCGCAGCCGAAGAACAAGACACGCGTGAGAACAGAAGCAGGCGAACTCAGAAAACGGAGAGATCACCGAGGTTGAGGGGGACGAGCTTACCCATGGCGGCTGCGGCTGCGTGCGGCGGCGGCAAGGAGGGTGGTGGAATGCGCGGAGAAGCGTGGGGTTTGCGTCGAGGCGGAGAAGTGGAACTTATACTGGAGCGATGAACGCCTTGTGACCGTCGGATGGAGCTAGGGTTTTGGAATGGGTTACGATGGATGGGCCAAATGAATTGGGACGTCGCAGTTGCATATGGGCCGCACTCATCATGGCCCGAGATTACTTCTGTACGAGTGATTAGAGATTAGGATTTTTTTATTAATAATCGACATTATCAATTATTTAATATAAATAACCGTTCGATATGTAAAATTGTAAACATAGTCGCTCTGTCGTCCATTCAACGGACGACAGGTACCTATCGTCCAACCTACGGGTCACAAGTGGCTGCAATGGGACCCGTCGCCCAACCAAAGCACGATAGCAAGTGGGCGACAGGATCCATTCTCACCTATTTTCGTTTTTTTCTCAGACTTAACTCTTAAGCCTCCCAACGCTTGATTAAAAATACTTTACAGCTCAAAAATCAATATCAATTTTTTGGTGTTAGAGTATAAAGTGGAGCACCCGTTTTAGCTTTGAAAAGTCCTAAATATGATGACAAATTTAAAATAATTTTTTTAAAATTATGATAGTTGTTAAGAAATTATGAATTTTTTTAGTCATCCAAACCTTTTTAAAAAATTATGAAAAATGATCTAAATTTATTGCATCTATAGTAATATCAACACCTATTTTTGTTAGGATTAGGTTGTCTTTCATAGTTGTGAGTTGTTTACATAGTGTTTAAATTTGAATTTACATTTAAATTTTAATTGACTATATTTTGAACTTTAACTCCTCCTAAGGTCTTATTTGGTAATAATTAATATGATAAGGCTCAAAAGGAGTTACTTTTCGAAATACGATCAATTAAAGTTCGAATTTAAATTCAAATTTGAACACTATTTAAACAACTCGCAGTTATGAAACACAACCTAATCCTAATAAAAATAGGTGTCGATACTACTATAGATGCAATGAATTTAGATCATTTTTCATAATTTCTGAAGAAGTTTTGGATGAGTTAAAAAATCATTATTTCTTAAAAACTACCCTAATTTAGGAATTTTTATTTTAAAATTATCGTTATAATTGAGACTTTTTAAAGCTAAAATGGATGCTCCAATGTGTACTCTATCACAAAAAAATCGATATTGATTTTTGAGATATAAAAAGTATTTTCAATCGAGGGTCGAAGAGCCTTAAGAGTTAAGCTAGAGAAAAAAACGAAAAATAGTGCCCAACCGAGTGGGCGATAGGTTGTTGTCTCGCTCCGGTTGGGCGACGGGTCCCACTAGTGCCTCTTGTCGCCCGTCGGTTGATCGATAGGTACCTGTCACCCGGTAAATGGGCGACAGAGCAACTATTTTTATAATTTTACAGATCGGACAGATTATTTATATTAAATAATTAATAAAATCGATTATTAAAAAAATCTAGAGATTAGGCTGGATCTCAAAAAAAACACTAGATGAATTTTTCGCGCGTTGCTGCTGGAATTTAGAATAACCATGAGATAAATGTTGTTGTTGACAATAAAAATATAAATAGTGAAGATATATTACATGATGTGATTAGACATAAATAACATAACATTTTGCAACTTCTCTATTCTATTGAATCAAGATGATTTATCGATTATTGCTTCATAAGAAGCATAGCAGTGGGTAAAATCAATTATACACACCACAATGTGCATTTCTCGAGTAACGAGGAGGAACACCAATCTTCTCCTTCCAACCAAAAAAAATAGCAGCAGAAATGGTAGATGATGTTTTACTACAGATCAAATGTGAAATTATACACTTGCATATCAACAACAAAATTTATGGTGTTTTACTACAGAGGGGACCTAAGTAAGTCAATGTTAGATTAATCTTTTTCTCTTTGAAAAAGAATAACTAACCTGATCCAAATAAATGAAGAAACACTGATGCCTTTCGTTTGACATGCACCAAGCAAAGAAGAAACCCATTCTAAATCAACAAACAAATCACTGAACAAATTGGGGAAAAGCAAGAGGAGAGAAATAAGATATCTGGTTCTTCCTTCCCTTGTGAAAAGCAGTTTGTTCCGCTGACATCAGAAATGTAGGAAGCAGTGAAGATCGGAGAAGGATGTGAAGAAGGGAACTATATGAAGGGTCGCTGCATTTAGAGGGTGATCCACGACGCTGCATATATAATTAGGTTGTGGAATATGGAATTGACGGGATGAGGAAAATGAATCATCGTCTCTTGTTTTGATGATGAACTGAAGTGCTGCTGAACATGTGTTTTGGATGATTCGTAGAGGGCAGTTCATTGCAAACTGAATAAAGGAAAAGGGCTAGGACATTCATTGCATTTTAAATATGTGTAATGTTTGATGGAGAAAGTTGCAAACTGAATAATTAACTGCACGTTATAATGATCGTTGTTTTGGCCTTTTGGGAGGGCAAGGAGCTGAGGATCATGGTCAGTTAATTCGCTGCTCTACACAATGGGAGGCAGGGGGAGCAGAAAAATAATTGACGGCCAGATCAGAGTCAGACCTGATGATCCAACAACTTAGATTTCTTAGTGATGTGGCTGCTTAAGAATTGAGAGAAATAGAGGTTAATGATCCTTAGTGGGTTGCACTTATAAAAGATAAGTAGATTATAAAAAATTAGACGGATAAACCATAGGAACCCAAGACAGTTTTAAAATAATATTATCAGAGACAATGATGTTAGAAATGGAAATTAAGACATTCAACTTCCAAATTCAAAATAATATGAAAACGTTTATAACACGGAAGCACAAGCTGCAAATTGCGCAATTATAACATATTATTCCTTCTTGCATGGACTTGATAAGTACGAAGGAACAAGTTGGATGCCATTCTTTGAAGTTCCCATCTTTAATCTGGCCCAAAATAAAGCCAAAATCCTGACCAGCCCAACCCAGCACTCCCCATCCCGGCACGTGGTGGCTGCAAGATAATCAGGCACGATCACACGAGTCCCTGACCAAAGAATTATGGAGAGCGATGCCGGGGATGATCGGCTTCGGCGACTACGCATGATGGCCTCATTGAGAAGCTGAGGGCGACCTACGCCGAGGAGGAGGAGGCGGGGGCGAAGGCGCTCACAACGCAGTGGTAAAGTCCACTGGCTGAGGTAATGCTGCTGAAATAAGTTAAACTCCGGGAATCGCCTTCATCTCAGATGTCATTTTTGGATTGAGTTTTCTTTTTTACTTAATGTCGCATGTCACTAATAAATACGCTAATCAGGAGCGTACATGATAACTTAGGATTTGGACTATCCGAATATGCTATTCAGTTCTGTATTTGTCCTATATACTACCTCCGTCTAGAAATATAAGCATTTGTTGACTTTTTGATATCACATTTGATCACTCGTCTTATTCAAATTTTTTGTAAAAATATTATATATTTTTTATAACTTGTTTTATCATTGAATATAATTTCAATACTAATGATTATTTTTTATATTTTTAAAATTATTTTAAATAAGACAAATGGTCAAATACTACAGCTGAAAATTAACAAATCCTTATATTTTTGGACGGAGGGAGTAGTTGACTTACTGCTTCATTCAAATTTCCCTGTAAAATGTTGTGATGTTAAGGGGCATTTGCTTGCTGCTTTCCTTGAATCACAGTATATGAAATCGATATAGTTTTCTGTGATGATTGTATAACATTGTGAAGTAACCACCCTCCGAGTCTATTCGCTGTGTTTGGCAACTCGGTCATGGTGCTATAGGACGATCAGTGCATTGTTGTTTTTAAAAAATAAGACAACTGAGAGTAATGGTATCTTATTCAGTTTCAACATACTAATAAAACTATAAGGTTGATTAAATTGCACCACAATAATTGACATCTTTATGTACTGTATTTTTTTTACTATGTGTATATGATAATTTATGAGCTTGCAGTTTTTTTAGCTCTATGACCTTGCAGTTGTGCCACTTAATTGAAGTTTAAACTTTGAAGTCCCTAAACTTCTATGATTCTGTCATGAAACAGCAAAACCACACTGCAGTCTGATGACATTACTCTGTGGTCCAGTTCATGTTAATCTAGCTGCTATTAATAGTTGATGATGGTTCATCTCAATTTTTCAAAATGTGCCTCCCTGCCCCCCAACGAATCCACCCAATCACAGTTCGTCAGATAATTCAAATGACCACATCTATTAACTCTTATAATGTTCAGTGGTGGTTTGAAGGACCTAGACGATATATTAATCGAGTGAGCAACATCCTCCATCTCCAATCAATTCATTCTATTAACTAAGTCCTTTGAAATTTTCAAAATGCGCCCAATCACGGTTCGTAATTCAATGACCACCTCTGTTAACTCAATCGTAATGATTTGTTTGTGCTTTGAAGGATCTAGATAATATATTAATAAAGTGTGCAACATCCTGCATGTCCAGTCAATTTATTCTATTAATTAACTGCATTATGAAAAATCAAATATGCACTTACATATGCTCTTGCAAAAATTAGACCTAGATCACCCCACTGTTGCTCACATTATAAAGTTAAGGGAGTGTAAAGTTCGGAGCTGAAGGTTCCACATGGAACTGTACGCATTTCTGTGATTTAGTTTCACTTTTGTATCATGCTTATTACTTGCATGACCTACTTATATAGTCAGTCTTGTTGTGTTAACCGAGTACAATGCATTGATTCGAAGATCCTTTTTCAGTCTCTTTGTAATGTACAT
Organism: Chloris gayana; assembly: GCA_031894775.1. Classification (NCBI taxonomy): domain Eukaryota; kingdom Viridiplantae; phylum Streptophyta; class Magnoliopsida; order Poales; family Poaceae; genus Chloris; species Chloris gayana. Next base: position 36,840 of record JAUNZO010002122.1, read on the forward strand.
TAATGTGATTAATTTAGTGAATTGAATCACATTAGCTCAGTAGTATTAATGTGATTAATTTGGTTCAATAGATTTGCAGCTTTCTCACTTTTGAGAGAATTCAGATATGAACCATGTAAAGTAATCAAGCTATAATAATTCTATGCACTTATACTGAAGTATTTCACATCACATTCAATGGTGTTAGAATATTTTTTTGCAAGAATTTCATGTGCACATTACTTTCTACTGAAACAAAGCTTTTTTGAAGGACTCATCCTTGGTACTAACTGGCCCAAGCCGTGCGATTGTAGCAGGTGGTATCATCAACTTTGAGGTTGAACTGAAAGTAAAGGGAACCAGGGAGTCTGAAGATAGAATTCTAAGCTTCCTGTATGTGTTAAGAATATTTCTTTGCTTGGACCGTCGTGGCGTCTCCCGTCTATTGACCTTCCTCGCTAGGCCGCGCTGGCCGGCCCATAGACGGTTATGGGGACCTTGGTTCCCAGTACACCGACAGCGGCCATCGGACAGGATGTGCAGGCGAGTGATCTCCCTCCCTCCCCTCCTCCATCGCCGCGCAAGACGGCGGCGGGTGAATCTCCCTCCCCTTCTCCATCGTCACGCATGGTGGTGGCGGGTGGATCTCCCTTCCCTCCTCCATTGACACGGAAGACGTCGGCGCATTGAGCTCTCTTCTCTCCTCCGTCGAGGTGCAAGTCCCACAACCTGGACCTCCCTCCCCTCCTCCATCGACAACAACGACACGTTCAACTCCCTACCGTCCTCCAAGGAGGCGCACGATGACGATGCCTTGAGCTCCCTCCCCTCCTCTATCGAGGCAAACTACGGTGACGCCCGGAGGTCCCTCCATTCGGGAGGATCTGCAGGAGCGAAGGACGGATGGGACAACATGAATCATTGGAAGTAATCAATAGGGGCATGTCGGTCTTTTCCTTCTCTAGCTATTTTGGGTTTTGATGTGTAGAACATCACTTGAATCGGGACGAAGTTTAATGGTGTCATCATAAAACATACCATAAGTTTAACGTGTCATCATAATAAGTAATCTTTACTACGTGGATCGCATTATAGTTATAGGCCTTGACAGCTTAAATTTCAAACTGAAATCTGTACTGTATAATAATATAGAAGATCCACTATTTTCTGAATGTAGCAACAAAATCTTATTCACTCATTTATTGGGCCTATGCGTGCTCCAAAACATCAATTTTAAAGTCGACCAAGTAATATTTTCAGCTGTTGATTTTACTTCGGCGATCTCCCACAAAAATATTCAAACCTACGGCCGGGAGACTCGAATTTTTGAAATGAAAATTCGTGAATTTCGCCTGGCCGTTTCGATTTCCGGTACGACTTTCTACGACTCGAGTATGGGTGTGTTCGTTTCCTCCCTCTAAAATTTAGCATCTGTCACATCAAAGATAATCTTATTATTTATTAATATTTCGATTAATTTAATGATAAAACCCTATTACAGATTGGTACTAATTTTCGAGATGAATCTAATGAGCTTAATTAATCTATATTTTGCTAAAGTGATGCTACAGTAACCGTTTTCTAATCATGACTTAATTAACCTCATTAGATTCGTCTCATAAATTAGTCTAAGAACCTGTAATTTATTTTATAATTAAACTTTATTTAATACTCTTAAATAATAAGATTCTTTTAATATGACAATTTCAAAATTTAGGCTAGAAAATGAACACGCCCTGTGTCAACAATCCATCGCCTTCACTCCCCAAACCCTTCTTCTCCCCACGCCGCCCGCCCTCCACCGGCGATGCCCCAGCCCCACCCGTTTCCCGCCGGCCTCAGCCTCCTTCCCGGCGCCGCTTGATTTTCCCGCCGGGCCGCGGCGAGAGTCACCCAAGAGATGGCGGCGGTTGATTCGTGCGACCTCTGCCGCCAAGGCCAGCTGGACCTTGAATGCTGCCGCGGGGGCCTCGTCCAAGGCCCCGCCGGGCCTGGGTCCCACATTCCTGACGGCGACGAGGACCGGATCAGCGCCCTGCCCGACGACATACTGCTCCAGATTCTCTCCCGCCTCCGCTGCGCCCGCGCCGCGGCGCACACTGGCCTGCTCGCGCGCCGGTGGCGCGGCCTCTGGGCTCGCCTCCCCGAGATCGTCTTCCACCGCACCGGACCGGATCTGCTCGACGCCGCTCTCGCCCTGGTCGCCCGCCCCGTGCCGTCGCTCCTTGACATCGACGTCTCCGGACACCACAATCTCGATCCGGCGCGCATCACCTCGTTGCTCCGCGCCGCGGCGTCTCTTGCCCCGGTGGACCTCGCGGTACACGTCTATGCAGGCTATCGGCGCGATGCCGTGGAGCTGCCCTGCTTTGACCGCACCACCTCAATCAAGCTGGAGGTGTATTGTGTCAGGTTCACGCTAGCCCCCGCAGGAGGATTTGCGGCGCTTGAGAGCCTCCACCTAGTGGATTGCCACATCGATGTCGTTGATCTTCTTCCCCGCTGCCCTCGTCTGCGCAAGCTTACGGCTTTGAATTGGAGTTCCGAGTCAGTCACCGTTAACTCGCCATCACTGGAAGAGCTAGCTGTCTATGCAATGGTGGGGATTCAGCGTATCAGCATCTTTGGCCCTGCGCTTAAAAGGTTGTATCTAGATGCACATCGCGGTATCGACGATGACTTCAGCTTGTCATATTCGGCACCTGCCGTGGAGGACCTAACATGGAAGCGAGAGTGTCGGGCCATAAGTTATCACTTTGGTGTGATATGGCGCTTGTGGTCAATGACCTTAAGCACAGATTTGCAGCCCCTTGAGCACACACAGCTTACCACTACCAATGGAAACACATGCTTGATGTTGCAGCAACGCCCTTTGATCCACGTCCTGTCACTCTGGATGGAGACCGATGTGGGTATACTCCCTCCTAGTCCCTTTCATTTCCCCTGCTATGCTGTACTTAAACTGATTTTCGTGTTTGTGCTGCATGCTTCTCAACTATTGTGTAGGTTTCATCTGGAGATGCTACCAAGAGCTTTGAGCAAGAGATATCCAAATTTCTTATCACATACTTTTCTGTGTTAGAGCTTGATCTCACGCCACGTGGCCATGTTTATGGAGCTATGGTCCTGCACCTACTTGGCCTTTGTACCTCTATACAAAAGCTTAAGGTGAATCTAGATTTCAATGTGGTAAGTATTTTCTTACTTTTGTCAATAAGTCATCTCGAAAAATTGCTGTAGCCACATTTTTGGCCTTGGGTTTGAAGAATGATACATTGGACTTCCATTTGTTTTAGATGAGCAGAATGTGCCGTGCAGATTGTTATTGTGATCAGCCAAGCAACTGGAGAAGTCAAACCATTTCCTTGACTGATCTTAAAGAAGTAGAAATTCGAGGATTTGAAGGAAAAGACCATGAGATTGATTTTCTGAAAGTATTACTGAGATGCACGACCATGCTTGAAAGTGTGACCTTGAGATTCTCGAGGGAGGTATCACCAAGTGATAATGAATGCATGGGAATACATAACATTGTGGAGGCATACCATGCTGTGGAATGCAAAATTTATCGCAAGTTGGGGAACAAGTTTTGTAGGTATGATTTAGGACGCTCATTGCTCCAACAAGATATGCATGCCTAGTCTTGTAAAACTGAACTTGCCGTTTATCATCATTAGTTTTCTCCCTGAATATTATCAGGCACCATAATGTGAGCATGGTTGTTCTGACTTAATTGTATGATGGTGGCTATAATGCCATTATTAAATTATCTACATTATGAAGGCTTATATATTAAGTATCTTGGATTATTCTAATGTAATGAGTCATTTTGGTGCCCTAATATACTCCCTCGTTGTGAAAGTACTCTTTTTCCTATGAGATGAGCAATCTTGCTATGCAACCCCTCCACACTGTAGCCACAATGTACTTTCCATTTGTTCAATTTGTGACATTTTGTATATTTTGCTTGGGATGACACAGTATAGTAGATTAGACCATGACTCTGTTTTATACCCTGACAAAATAAAGGACATCTCTACCTGACGGCTTCTATGTTTTCAATAATCAAGAAGATTACGTTCCTGATTTGTAAATCGTTGTTCCCTTTCCAGAATCCTCTGATGATCCTGTTATGTTCTTTATTCAGATGTCATTTTGTAGCATTTGATTATGATTTCAAATTTCGTGAGGGCTGTAAGTTTGGACAGAGTAGAAGCTGCTATAAATGGCTTCGACTGTTGTTTTGCGTGGAAAATGCACAGTGGTGCTTCATGAGTTTATTCAATTGTTGTTTTGCGTGGAAAACACATAGTGCTTCTTGATGAGTTTATGCATGAAGAGGTCTTGTTAGTCTGTAACTTGTATTGCCATTCATACCACTGATTGGTAGTAGCATTTCTTGCTTTCCTAGTTGGTTTCTTGCTTTGTCGTGTTTATGTAAGGGTCTGTCTACAGTCCACCTTACTGGAACTAAAAACATAACCTGCCGTCATTTTTTTCCACCGTCAGATCAGCAAGGAACGGCTGTGATTCCATCTTCTACCTCTGGCCTCCTCTTCCTCCGCAGCCAGCCCCGCCCACCATCCACCCTAAGCCGCCGGCATTAATCCGCCGGCCAATGACACTCTGGCCACGGCGGCTGTCACACTGCCTGCACCCCACCCACGCTCTGTCGCCCGGTTCACCGCTGCCGCCACCGTAGCTCATCCTTGGCAGGAGGTTGAAGATGACCTTGGTTCGTTCGATCTTGATCCAAGGGTGAAGAAATCTGACTGGAGGTTAAGCCGAATTCCACTCAACAGTAGACTAGCAAATCTCTTGTATAAGTGGTGCTGGTTAAGAAAATATTCTTCGGAGCCTTGAATCGAGCAGTTTGTTCGTGTGGTCGAGGTGCCATTCGGTCGTCTAGCGTGTCGGCATCTGCGGGGCTCTCTAAAATTAGCATGCAAAATACATGGGTATGGGCGATCTGCTAAAGAATTATGCCCTGCTCGTTTTCTACGCTCTAAAATTTAGTATCTGTCACATCAAAGAAAATCTTACTATTTATGAATATTTCGATTAATTTAATGACAAAACCCTATTGACAGATTGGTGCTAATTTTCGAGATGAATCTAATGAGCTTAATTAATTTAGGTTTTGCAAAAGTGATGCTACGATGAACCGTCTTCTAATCATGACTTAATTAATGTCATTAGATTCGTCTCGTAAATTAGTCTAGGAGCCTGTAATTTATTTTATAATTAAACTTTATTTAATACTCATAAATAGTAAGATTCTTTTTGATGTGACGAGTTCTAAAGTTTAGGCCGGAAACGAACACACACTAAGTCGAAAAGGCGTCTTCCGTGGCACAATTTTACCTAGATATGTGAGCCGTATTAGTTTGGAGAACTGGCCCGTTGGGCCGTTACGAGGCCCGTAGAGCAAGAATGGCCACAGGCCACCGCGTCTTCCGTCTCGCCTCTCAGCAGCCACGGTGACTCGCTCCGCTGGCCACCTCCCCGGAGTTTGTCGCCGCGCCGCCCTGCTCGCTGCCGCTAGCCCCGACTCCTCCGGCCCACACAAAGCACCAGGAAGGAAGGAAGCGCTGCAGGCCACTGATCCCAGTAACTGCGGGCGCAGCCGGCTCCGATGGATGATGCGGCACCTCTCATCGGAGCAGGGGCGGCAGGCGCTGTGGCGAACCCTTCTGCCGCCGCCGGAGCTTCCGTGATGGGCGTATTCAAGTACAACTTTGGTGGGCACGTATCCCGTCGACAAATTTCTCGGCTTCGTTCAATCGCTCGAGTGTGTTGAGTTTTTTTTGGGGGATCTAATGCTCGTGTTTGCCTGTGTTGCAGCGGCGCAGTTCCTCTCGAGGGTCCTCCCGTTCCTCTTCAACGTCTGGTTCGTGCGCCAACTCGGCAAGGATGATTCTGCTGTGTCGGTATGGATCTCTCCTTTCCTTGATGTGATGCGATTTGGTTTCTGCCTTCCAAGCGGGAGCAGGCGCTTTCATTAGGAATGTACACCTAACGTGGAGTCACCTGTACAGTTTCATGGTGTAATTTGGTAAATCTCGTGTGGTGCTCTGCATGTGTCCATATCCTTCCTGGATTCTTGGATCCATTTTGTGGTTTGATATCATAGTATCCTCAAACCAATTTCTGGTGTTTTTGTGATCACTTAGTTCAGGAGAGGAAACATTGCAGTTCTACCCTCTGCCAATGTGTGTGATCAATTAAGTGTTATGGTCCAGTTGTAATGTGTCTAATTTAGTAGAATTATATGCCATCGGACGTTGGCAGGTGCAGAATTGCCCCTTTGACCTCCCATGGTTTACTTTATGTACATCATAATGGTCTTTGCCATAATTTTGGTACATGTTCTCCATGCTAGACAGGCATTGTGGACTCACTTCTCTGGTGGATATAGAAAATGCATGCTATACCAACTGAGGATGTCAATGATTCCGGACACCTAGAATGCCCTTACCATATAGATGTCTCAATCAACTGCACCTCTATATTTATGAATGCTTCGTTTTATTTGAAGCATCTGGCAGGAATATCCACTTACTTATTTGAATGCTTCATTTTGGCAGGCGTATGCATTGCAACTTCCTCTATTAATCAACAGTGTCTTATTTTTAAGCCGGGAAGGGTTTCGGCGTGCATGTTTGCGTAATGATAACCAGAGGTATTAAAGATAATTTATACATGGAGTTCATGAATCAATTTAGGCTAAACAGAAAGGGAGATTAGTGAAGGGAATCAGACGAAATATGCTCTATATTAGTCTCATCTCATTCTACTCTCTTTTGAAAGTCTTACTATAGAAAGAGAAAATGCACAAAAAAAAAGACAAGAATTGTGTTGAAAGTTAATCCACTATTACCATACAAACTACATAGTACATAGTTATCGTCTTTTTGGATATTGTTCGTCTAAATCTTATTGAAATTATAGTAACAGTGATAAACTTCAAACTATGATTGATGACATGATTACTAAACATGTGCATACAAACATAATTCCCTGATTTCCAAATTGTACAAACCTGAGATTGACATCACATCACAATGACAAATGATGTATATATCACTGCCTTTGCTAGTAGTTTCTGTGCAATGTTGAAAAGTTTATTTGGTTCTATACTCCATGAATTTCCTGAAAATTACTCTTTGCTTGTAATGTCATTTGTAGTCCTCATTGCCTTGAATCTTAATGATGATGTAATACGTGTGTTACAGTGGTGATGTATTGACTGACGAAGCAGTACTAAAGGTAGCTTGGATGGTAATTCCATTTGGTATCTTAATTACATGTATAGGCTGCCTGTTTGTTTTGGGCGTAAAGAAACTGAAGTTATCTGACCCGTATGCAAAAGCTACAATGATCATCGGTAATTCCTCATGTTGAAAGGTTGCCATGTACTTTGGCACTCTTTTATATCTGTTCTGCTAGTAGTTAGGTCAGCTAGGAAAAAAAAATGATGTGCTACGCTTTTTGTTATCAGAAGTTTCTGAGGGTTGCAAAGACCTACATCCATATCATGGAGATGAGGTTTCTGTGCAAAACTATTTATGTATCCCAGCTCCCTCTCAGATCATGAGAAAGTCAAATGTATATCTTAATTATTTATTTTCATTTTATTGGATTGGAACAAAATCAGTTAAGGTCCTTACAATTTGCTGTTATGCAGTTGATTGCCTTCTTTTTCTTGTTATTTTCACATTCTCCTGTTTTTTTTTTCAGTCAAGAACTAATATATTTGTTTGTTAAAAATGGCAGGCTTTGCTTGTATTCTGGAATTGTTGGCGGAACCTTTCTATATTTTGTCTCAGAAAAAGAAATATTATAATATAAGAGTGTACACTGAACCAGCAGCTAATCTGTTGCGCTGTTTAATGACCTTCATCCTTGTAAATGGACATGCTAATGTGGTAATAAACATCAGTCTTTTTACTGTTCTTATTTTTGCCCTTGCTATTTCCATCTACTCCTGTGAGTTTAATTTTATGTTAATTATAGAGAATTGTGATTACTTAATTGCATTTATTAATCAATACAATTTGAAAATAATAATTATTTTCTTGCAGGAAAAACTGGTTGCATTTTCTATATCTCAGGTTGCCTATGGGGCCTGCATTCTCTTTGGATACTGGACATATTTTCTTATATTTTCTGATCTCAATACTGTTGATCTCCTTCCAATAAGGTTAGTCCAAATTATATCTTTGCACTTTTTTTTTTTGGAACGTGCAGGAGAACTATGTGCCATTTCATTAAGAAGAGTTTAGTACAAAGGAAGGGAAAACCCCTTATCCCAAACCCAAAGAACACACGCACCAGCTCATAATCATATATACTCTGCACTTTATTTTGTATAAATAGATCTGGTTTATGAGAAGTTTAGTTTCATTTCATTCACACATTGATGTCAAAATACACTTATTGTCAGGTTATCAAATCTGATGGACTACGATAAACAATTGTTGCACATGTGCATGTTGTTTACAGGCCAGACTTTCAGGAAGTTGATCCTCCAAGAAGGCGAGAAATTCGTTCTTGTGCTGTTTGATACTCCATACAACCAGGCTGCCTATGGTATCGTTGACAAATTAGGCAAGTATCAGAGATCTTCTGTTTCAAGTACTATTGTTTGCTAGTATTGTACTGGACTGAACTAATTTATGTTAATCATCCTTTGTTTTCCTTGCAGGGAGTCTGGTTGTTAGGATAGTTTTCCTTCCATTTGAGGAGAGTTCTTATGCAACCTTTGCCCAATTAGCAGGTTCTTTCTTAGTTCCTTTGAACTTTAATTCTGGCTATTATAATTGCTTATGTCGTCTTTCTATTCTGAATTAATTTTTACAGTCACATCAGTGGAATGGCCTTCTGATCTACAGAAGTCTATAATTTTTTTCCTACTAAAAAATAACCATCTCTTTGAATCTAACAGAACTTGCTGGGACTGTGTTGTTTTGAGGCAAATACAGTAGGGGAAGCCCTTATTGTTTATGTTTCCTTGTATGAGCTGATAATAAAACTTTACTGACAGGAGAAACTCCCCCAAACACATCCAGTCTTGAAGGTTCTCTGCTTGGGGCTCTAAAGCTTATTATGCTAATCGGTAGATATTTTGATGTTGCTATGTTTTTGTTCAGCATTTATCTACTTTGATTCCCTATACATTGTTTACGAAACAGTGTATTTCATTGAAAACACGTGTTTTAGTTGTTATCAAATGCATTGTCCTTTTCTTTGGATCACTCTGAATTATCATCCTCTAACTGTGCAGGTTTGGTGGTCATCTCATTTGGCCCAAGTTATTCATATACCCTTCTAAAACTACTCTATGGGGATGCACACAGTGATAGGGAAACCTGTGCTGTTCTTCGTTACTATTGTTTTTATATCATCAGCTTAGCAATGAACGGTATGTTTACTTATGTCATGGTTACAACCTATATTTTGTAAATCCATCTATCATACATCTGAGATTTACAAATTAACATGTGTCTTTTGTTGTATTATCAAATCTTGTTTCAGCTTTAAGCCATAGAATATAGATAGATAACAGTGTAATAACCTATGTCACAAGGATGGGGCGAAGACACAGAGGGTGGACAGTTTGTAGCGACGGAGTGTCGAAGATTATATTTAAAACTTGTAGCAGGGCGTGGCCCTGGACCTTGCCGGCGCGGCTGAGCGGTCACGGCGCCGCACCGTCGAGGCAGGGAGAGTACAAGAGTCTAAACCTAGAACCTGATACACGATAATCCAATCTCCTAACGACGGACACCATTTATAGAACATGGCATCTACTAACCAACTAACAAACTCAAACTTATCTCAACTAATAAACGACTCGTCCACGCCTTATTCCTGATCGCGCCGAGATCAACCTGACGCCACCTTAGCGGGTTTCGCGCGGCAGCCGGTACTGCAAGCCCCGCATGACAACCTATGTGGTCAATCTAATAATAGATAGAAGTGGTAAAATTTTCAACCATTGCATTTCTTGCCAAAGTGGTCGATTGATTGGTATATGATGCCAATTATGCTTTCACAGTCATCATCCAATTTCCAAATCATGGAACCCTTTCGCCACCTGTGGTGATGGAATTGCTTTTGTGCTGTTGTCTTTTCACCTCCTCTCTCTGTTTTCTTTTGTTGTGCTACGTTTCTCACTGCTCCGATTCCATGTTATCTAGCTGGTTTAGCCACCGCTCCATAAGGCTGTCCTGTTTTTCATGTGAATTGCACATGAAGAATGCCAATTGATATTTTTAGTCCTATGTTTCTCAAAGGGTTCAGCCAAAGTTAGGCACTTAAGAGTTATGCAAGGTTAGGCACCAACCAAAGTTAGGCACTTCCATGTTATGCAAGGATTGTCTTGTTGGTTGGCCCGCTATTACCTAAGGTCCTCTTGCTAGTCTCCCATTTGGAAGATGCAATGTGAAAAATGATTACAACTCTTTTGTTTTGTCAGTTGAGATGTTGAGCTCTGAACTTGGACTATTCCGATTTAATGAGAAATTGTAGTTCAATAAACCACCTTACTATAGGTGCTGTTTTCGAATATCCTTCTGAATCTTGACTATATGGAGTAGTAACCTGATTATTGTAAGTTTGAGCTGGTTCGGTTGCCAAAACCTTATTTCTCCACTACCCATTCAAGCAGAACAAAAACACCAAAAAATTATGATACATGAATGAAACCCTTTTGAACTATGTTACTGCACAAACCAGCATATACTCTGTTTTGTATCAATGTGTTAGCTACTCTAAGTTACATGGTTGGTTTTACTTGTTTGGCTACTTCTTACATTAATCACTATTTTGCGCTTTCAGGCACATCAGAAGCTTTTGTTCATGCTGTTGCAAATGAAAACCAGCTTAAGAAGTCAAATGATATGTTGCTTCTCTTCTCAGTGATCTATATCATACTTAATGTTGTTTTGATTAAATCTGCTGGAGCAGTTGGGTTAATTGCTGCAAATTTCATCAGTATCCTTCCATTATAATTTATCCTAAAACTACCACTCCCTTACGATGTTCATTTGTGCCTTGACTGTCTGTTTAAGATATGCTACTACGAATCACGTATTCAGTATTGTTTATCAAAGACTTTTTCAAGGTATAGTTTTGGCAAGATTCAGGTTGGGAAATTTCTAGATAGTTCTATATAAAAGAATGTTAATGCCTGTTGACAATGTTTACAGGGCTCATTCTCCTTCCAGCGCTGCTTGCCATCGGGCTGGGGCATTTTGCTTATATCTGGCCTGACTACAGCTTTCTCTGAGAGGATGTTTTTGAACCGAACGAAGTTTTTTCAGACCCTTCCCATTCACTTAGCGATTGGTGTCATGTGCCTGAGCATCTCGGCTCTTGAGATGTAAGCACCATATCATTGCATAAAAACATATGTTTTTTCTGCTTGTGATAATCATTCTAGCCTACTCTTTTGAGCAGATACCGTGGCGAAAAGCAGTTCTTGCGACAGATATTTGGAACGTTGAAGGGTCATGAGAAACGTCAATGATTTAGATGTACTCTGAAGACAAGTTTAGTATAGTTTCTGAGTGACCTGATGATGTATATGCGATAGTTGAGTTTATAGAAAAAACAGGTGGACTAATGCATGAAGTTGATATTATGTCCTTTTTTTAGAAACCATGTAACCTTTTTCTGTTAACAGTACATTGTGATCTTTTGTTTATAAAGTGGGTTTTCCTTTTCTTCCTAGAGATTTCCATAGTAGGAGGCTTAGGAACACAACTGCATGATTTACCTGAACAAGAACGGGTGTGTTCACTGTAAAACGTGTTGAGCTTAACATTTCTACTGTTTATCAAGCGGCTAGATGCCAGTATCAAGTGTTGGTGCTCAGAATTTTTTTTTTTGTAAGATGAATGGTGATATATGCATTCTGAGGCTGGCTATGGGCATTTAATTTGATTCTATTGAAACTGTTCTTCGGCACTTTTCGTGCTTGATGAAGGCCTAGCTCGTGATGAATTATCATGTCAGGTATTAAGCTCTGAGCTTTCGGAAAGAATCCGTATTTTACCAACGAGCTGAGAATTCGACGAGTAGTTATGCGTTTAGAAACCCTAATAACAAACAGTACGAAAACATTAAGCAGAAAGGAGGGACTTGGGTTAATGGGCTATAGCAGCCAGCTGGCCCAAGAGATCCAATCCGACTCGAACTCATAATCATAAAATATCTGACCGTTTTTTTCCTTAGCTTGGCGCCTTGGCCCTTACGCATCTGCCAGCTGAACTGGATCTAGCCCTAATTAGCAACCGACTGGATCGGATCAAATTTCAGTTACTTGGGCTTCCCTTGCTCTTCCTCCTCCCTTCCGTGCTTAAATCTCACGCTGCCAGCCCCCGCGCCAACCGCCAAACATCCTCTCTGCTCTCGCCTCCCTTTCTTCCTCTCCCCAATTCCTCATCTCGATTCTAGGGATCCAATCCACCCAAGCCTCCTCTGCGCCGCCCGCCATGGTTCTTCCTCACCGCCGTCCCTCCGCCGCCTTGCGGAGCATCCACCGCGAGCTCGAGCGGAGGAGGCCGAAGCCGCTGGCGCCCAAGCGCTCCGCCATCAAGAAGCCATCGGTGCCGCCGACTTCGTCGCGCGAAGTTGCTCGCGGCAAGATCCAGACGCCCTGCCTTCATCCGCTTCGGGAGAAGAGCTCGTCGATCGCGTCCATGCCCCGATGGAGCTCCGCCAGCACCCACCCGCCGCCACCATCGCGGCCTCATCTTCAAGCTCCGCCGTGCGCATCTCTGGCAGTAAGTCCTCTTCCGCCTCCATCCCTTTCTCACGGATCCTCGGTTGTATCCATCCCAGGTACCTCCGCGCATCTGAAGAACACGCATGGAGGATCACCGCGTCCTCTGTTCGCCGCCTCTGCCCCATCGGCGCCGCCGCCTCGATCCGCCTCCAAGTCGATTGGATCCAGTTGCTCAGCAAGCTCCGGAACTAGCAGCCATCTGAAGCCTGGGACGAGGGTTCAAGTTCGCACGAGGACGCTCGCGAAGATCGACGGGAAGACGCTCGTGCTCTGGCTGGTCGCGACTGTCGTGTCGGCCACCGACGATGGTGACTACGAGATCATCTACGATGGCAACCTGCCGCGCGACAACCCCTTCTCCACCGTCCATGTGCCGCTCCACCACGTCAGGCCGATCAAGCCGCCATCACCGACTCCGCCGCCGCCGCCGTCCCAGCCTCCGCGCGCCGCCGCGAGCTCAAGCGCTTCTGCCACTAACACCGCATCAGCGAGGCCAACCACCGCTGGGAAGTCCCTGCGCATCCTCCGGACTCTTTGGCCTGAGATGCAGCTGCCGTCTCAGCCATCAGCTGGGAAAAGCATCCGCCTTGTCGACAAGTCCGTGTCAGAGATGAAGTTGCAGGCTGCGGATGGGGACTTGTCAGAGAAATCATCGCTAGCCTGGTTGCAGAGTTCTCCACCGCCACGGGCCGCCAACCCCACACTGGCCGCTGCTTCCAAGACCTCGAAGATGAAGCCCACGCCAAGGCTGTCCACCGTTGGGAAATCATTGCGCGGCCTTATCGGCAACCGTCTTCCGAAGAAGAAGCCAGCTTCAAGGCCGACCACAGCGGGGAAGAGTATTCACGTCATCCGCAGGCTCTTCCCAGAGATCGATTCGATCCTGGATGCCGACCATGCTGCTCGTCAACTGTCTTTCAAGTGACAGTGACACTACTCCTCTGTTACCAGCCTTGTCCCCGAGACGAATGCCTGTTGTGTCCTTGGCAGAAGGAAATGCCTAACTTGCCTTGGTTCTGTAAATCCAGTGCATGTGCCTGGTCTTGGGAGCTCAATGCGCTTATATTCATGATTAGTCTATTTTTAGTTTGATTTAGTCATGAACAAGATGGTGTCTGTTTGCAAATGAACAAGATGGTCTCTCTGCTCCAGATCTAGCAAGACCTTTGTGTACATTTGGTAATGAAAGGAAATTTTGGTCCTCTCCCTTGGATGCTTTTATATTCAAGCGATGCTTTATAAATGTTCCAGTTCTTTTCTTTTGTGCATTGATATATTCATTTTGATTCTATTGTAAATACTATTTTTCCCAACCACTCTTGTAAATATTCGGCGTGAGATATTCAGTTGATGCCTGTTGGCAGTGATCCAGTAGCCTGCGAGGCTGCGAGTGTTGTATAAGTTTTTAGCAACAGATCAAGTGGATGTGGCCCATGCCTGCACCGAAAGGCCCATTTGTAGCCGCTCTTTCTGCCTTTCTGGTGCTGTCAGCTGTGCGCCGTCGCTTGAGTTTCAGTGCCAGTTTCACCCTCTTGTTTTCTGTTTGATGTGCTGCTGTTTCTGGAATTTGATTCTTGTGTTCACAGAACTTTGAATTCACTGCTATCAGTGCTTGATAAGTACTCCATGGTTGCAACTGTGCATTTCTGTATTGCTTATTAACAATGCATCTCAATGATGTAATTCCTGTGTTTCTGACTACTGAGTAGTCTCAAAATGCACTAGTATGTTCTGTTTGCTATCTGAATTGGCCCAAAATTGCTTTAGTTAAGCAGTACAGAATTGCAAATTGGCAGAATTTCTGTTGAGGTCAGTATAGCTGTGTAACTTTCAGAAAACAGACTTTTTGAAACAAACCTTCAGGATTAAGTTGTTGCAGCCACTTAACCACAGGAACATGCTCTGTCAATAAAAGTACATAAAAAAAGGGAACGCCTGAACCATGAAGTTTTTGCATAGTATATGAAAACTGTTATAGGGCAAGCCAGCAACTCCAAAAATTAAGAAGCGGGAGTCTAGAAGAGAATCAAGAGATGAGACCCATCAAGATGACTGGAATAAAAATAAACTTAAAATTCAGAAATCTTAGATTTGCCTTTCTCATTGGATCCTATCAGATGACCTTCAAATCCAGAATCGATTAGCCATCTCATTTGGACATATTGTTGAGCAATGAACCAAAAAAGAACAATTCCCAATAATTGACAATCGAGTAAATGGTCTGCATCTATATCCTGAGGATCAACATTCTGAACCAGCTCAAGGAAATGAGCATGTCCGATCGCCCTCAATTGAAAGTATCAGTCTAATGAATGGAAACACATAATTGAATGAAGAATTAGTATTACAACTAATCAATTCAAAAGAATGTTTTTGACAATCGAGTTCACTGTTCCAGGGATCGTCTAGCTTATCATCAGCAAGTCAACATCATACCGATCCTCCATCTTTCCAGATTCAATTGATTGAGAACAGGAAGGTGTTCTGCGCATTGTTCAGTGTTACTGAAATTCAGTGTTCGAAACATGCTTCAGCCATGTACGCAATATAGAATAAAAAATCGAATTCCCATGGTCAGGTTTCGAATACATATATCCTCATCTATGAGATTAACAAAAGAAACAAATCTCGTAGTAAATAATTAGTTCTGCAACCAGTAAATTGAGAAGAAGGATATCTTTAGGATAGCCAACTAAATTTACTCAGACAACAGTTGCAGGCAGAGAACATGCTAGGTCATAAATTGAAGCCAGTACCTTGATTCAATTGACTGAAAACCAGGAAAGTGTTCTGAACATTGTTCAGAGTTACTGAAATTTAATTCTATGAACATGCTTCAGCCGTGTATGCAATATAGAATCAAAAATAAAATTTCCATGGTCAGGTTTAGAATACATATGTACATCGTCATCCAGGAGATGAATAAAAGAAACAAGTCTTGCAGTGAAGAATTAGTTTTGCAACCAAGTCAATTAAGAAGAGTGATATCTTTTACTATAATCGATTGAATTGATTCGACATTCAGTTTTTGCAGACGGAGAACATGCATACATATTCTGAGTTTACAAAGCAGGAAAAAGGAAACATGTGAATAAATTGAACAATGCTTTTCCTATTTCTGCCCAGCATGGGGAATAATTTCATTGATACATCCATGAAGGTTACATCATCAAGAAATCCACATTTGGGGATTTTCGCTGCATCAATGACTAATCAACTACCAAGTCCAGTCTAGCCCAATGCTTCACCACACAACCAAGAGTACTTAGACCTCTGCCCCTTAAGAAATTGCAGACCTTAACTCAAGAAGATACAATGCTCTAGGAATCGAAACCAAACAACAGTAGTGTTACAGAAAAAACAGCAAAGTCTCCTGAACTAGGAAAGCTAACAACAACTCCGTGTACGTGCATCACTTGTTCATTCTATTCCTTTTCATTGCCGTTAACGACTTGGGTTGTAAATGAGATTTTGAGTTATCCCAGCGAGTGCGTTTTACGCTCCATCTCGTTGTGGGGGTGCGTTTTACGCTCCATCCCCCATGAACTATTGCAATAGTTGATTTTTTTCAACTTTTTTTGTTTGCTTTAGTTCATGACCCCATTCTCTTATTTACCATTACCCTTAAGTCAATTAGGACAAGAAGGAAAGGTGAATTTCGTTTCAACACGTCTTAAGAGTATGCTGCTGCTACCTAGGCCGGAGACTCTGCTATTCCTTTTGTACCACTACTGCAGTTTGATCAAGAGCCAAAGAACAGTTCTCATCTTAAGCAAGCGCAAAACCGTAAGAAACAGATGCCTAATTACTCGAAAGTAATGCAGGAAGCGAAAGAGAGCTTAGAAGGACATGGTAACTTACTACGGATGCCATTTCCTTGATGCATCACGACGACGTGGAGGAGGAAGACGAAGACTACTGAGCGCTCAGGGCCGCGAGGCGACTTGCAGAGGATCATGTCTCCAAGGCGTACGAGATGCCGTCGCCGCTGATGTGGACGGCAAAGGAGATGTCTTCGTTGATCACGTCGACGGCGAACGAGATGCTGCCGTCGGTGATTTCGTAGGAGAGCTCTAAGCCGTCGTCTTGGTCTAGCGAAAAAATCAGTGAGCGAGCGAGGCGCCACCATATCGAAGCCCGCTCTGTCGTCGGCGGCATGGCGGCGGAGTCCATCTGCTCGAGCGGGCAAGGGGCGGCGGCGGAGTCCATCTTCTCGAACGGGCAAGGCGCGGCGGTGGAGTCCATCTGCTCGAACGGGCAAGGGACGGCGGCGGAGCTCAACGGCAGCGCGCGGCGAGTCCATGTGCTCGAGCGGGCAAGGCACGGTGGCGGAGTCCATGTGCTCGAACGGGCAAGTCGTGGCGGTGGGGTCCTTCTGCTGGAACGGGCGAGGCGCAGCGGTGGAGTCCATCTGCTCGAACGGGCAAGGCGCGGCGGCGGAGTGCATCAGCTCGAACAGGGAAGGGGTGGTGGCGGAGTGCATCAGCTCGAACGGGGAAGGGGTGGTGGCGGAGGCCATGTGCTCGAACGGGCAAGGCGCGGCGGCGGAGGCCATGTGCTCGAACGGGCAAGTCGCGGCGGCGGGGTCCTTCTGCTGGAACGGACAAGGCGCGGCGGCGGAGTCCATCTGCTGGAACGGGCAAGTGGCGGCGGCGGAGTCCTTGTGCTAGAACGGGGAAGGGGCGGCGGATCGGAGAAGGCAAACAAGGTGATGGGTGCGGAAGGATGCTGGTGTGGTCGTCTCTATTTATGGCCCAGTGCCGGCCGAGTCCCGGTCCGAGTCGGCCCGTTGCCGCCACGCAATCAATGGTCGGAATCCGCCTGCTGCGTGGCCTTCGAACTCTGAACCGGAGCATCGCGCGTCAGATCGAAGCTGTTCATCGCACTGGAGCTCGGCTGGCTTTCCTTTGTTGTGAATTCTGGTACCAAGAGCGATTGGTTTAATTTTCTCCAGCCGCGAGTTCTAGTGGCTTCTTGGAGCTTGCCTCGCGCCGACCATGTCCAACCGGCGCACCCAAAGGAAGTGGCGACGGCCACGGACCGCACAAGAACTCGGTGAACTGGTGACAGCGAGGCAGCCCAAGCTCTCTACACGAGGGACCTCCACCGCTGCAGGAAACCTTTGGGTATAATTGGTAATGAAATAAAATTTTAGCCCTTTCCCTTTGATGATTTTATATTCAAGCGATGCTTTATAAATGTTTCACCTGAGGATTTTCGCCAGTTTCACGCTTTTGTCGAACACTATAATCTCAATCTGAACTTTCAATCTAAATTTAATACATTCTCCTGTCTGAAAATTTGAATCTGAATTTGACGAACACAATTCTTTCAGTCTGATTCTTCTTCTGCATTCTAACTCTGAATCCGGTCTGAATTTCCATAATACGTTTTTCAGTTTGAATCTGAATTTACCAAACACAAATATTTTCAGTCTGAATCTTCAGCGCAGGAGAGGCCTTCCCTCTGAGGTCATCGTTTCTCAACATTGTTCCAGCTTCTAGGTATTTTTCATACTTGAATTATGCTGCTGGTGGCTTACATTCTGAACATGAACTGCCTGTTGCTCTTGTAGCGTGTAGCAGCCAAGCTTCAGTCGGCATCATCGAATTCTTTAGCTAGCTGGGCGTGAATCTTTTACATGGTCGAAGACCACCCGTCTGTAATCAACTGATGATGTAGAAATTTCGTGCCCTATCCACTCGTGTAATGTTCAGATAATTATGTACGAGGTTGTCTGGTTTTTAAGTGAAAGAATCATGGCCAGCAATGTTCATTTTTCTTTGAATTTTCTGAGTTCCTTGACAAAGTGGATGCTTGAAAATATCGTGTATTATCCTCCTAGTTCAGCACCTTGAGACCTGTACTCTGAAGATATGAAAATCGGATCAAGAATAGAAATCGTTTTTTTCAGAACTAAGTGATCTTTCTTTATCATAATTTTCTGCAACGTTTGTATTGCTGCCTAAATATGGATAGGGGCTGAATGTGCTGGTGCCTCACAGTCATTCAGCTGTTCAACCGAAATTTGTTGGTTCAGAGACTAGAAACCCAAGCCTGAAAACAATTGAAATAAGCTGAAAGGGGGAAAGAATACTAGTATAATTGATTCATGCTTTGCATAATCAGAAATGTTTCGAAATATATGTTAGAAGACCTAGACACTAACAAGTACAATGAACGTGTTCATGCAGAAATGAATATTTCTGAAAGTTTACCAGTATAGTACTATGGACATGGAATCACACTGATGAATGAAAGGGAAAATTTTTAGTGCAAATGGAATTTAGGTACAATGGTGCAAACATGCAATTCCTCCCCTTTGATCGTGATATAATGACCCTTGTTCCATCCAAATATTTCCAAAATAAAGATAGACGGATGAAATTGTATGTTTGCATCATTGCAACCTAACTTTGTTTCCACTGAAAATTTCTCCTGAATGAAAAAGGCAAAGATAGACCAACTGAAAAACAATAGTTATGAACTGAACATGGATTCAGTGATATATAAACTGAGCATAGGTTCAGTGAAATGATCGCATCCATCGATGACCTTGTCTCGGTTGCTGATTGCAGTAGAGATATGAGCATCAATTGAAGACACATATCATAATCTTATTCTTCTGCAGGGTTCTAGAAACAGAAGAGGAAAAAATATTGATGAGTGTATCAGGTACTAGTAGAAGTAATAGGGAAAAATATGCCAAGTCAGACACAACACTTTGAGAAACTGATATATACTAAAGTCATAATGTGAACACGGGACTCTTAAAACTGATAATGGGCTCTCTGAAAACCGAGTCATAAAAATCTTTGAGTACTTTGACAGCAGCTATTCAGATGACTTTTAGAAAACAGACTGGATGCACAACAGCTTCAAGCATAAGTATGTTGCAGCCACTTAAAAACAAGAACAATCTCCTGCCAGCTAGAAACACATAAAAAGGTATACCAGAACCATGAAGATTTTGAACACTCATGTGAAACTCTTGTGCATATTGTAATAGGGAAATAAAACACTTCCAGAAGATTAAGAACTACTGTAAAAAAGTTCAGTTGAAGTTCCGTGGCATTGTGAGAAAAAACATCATGATGACCAATTAGTTATCTCCTACAGAACTAGTGAATCATATCAAAATACAGAAAAAGAGTTTCATCAGTAAAGAAAAATCACATTATTGACCTATGAGATTCAGTATACAGAAAAAAAATTAATCAAGTACATCAATTTCAGAATTGAAGCCTGCTGATTGCAGTTACTAGTTCTAAAAATGAGCTCTTACTTCCACACTAAGAAAATATTACCTCAAAACGAAGGTTGAAACGTCATGCAATACAGTTACAAAAAACGTCATGCAATTATGCAACCAGATTCAAAATGCTTAATGAATCCACACTGTACCAGAACTACAAAAGCTATAGTTCAGATGCCGTTGACATGTGCAGGCATGAATGAGAATCCAATAGTAATTTTCTTAATTTGCCGTTTCTGAACCCTAAATAAACAGAACACTAATGGAACCCATTGCCCATTTTCTGAGTTTCTGTAGAAACTGGCTGCTTTTGACAAGCACCTTTTGACCTCTGTACTCTGAAAGAATATCAGATCAAGAGTACAAATCCTTATTTTCAAGACTAAATGATATCGCTTTTATCACAAGCAAGTTACAGAAATGGGGAAGCATGGGTTCCCATTGAAATGTTTGTGGAGCTGCCTGAACATGGATGCAGTTGAATTTGCTGGTCCTCAAAAGAATTCATTTGTTGAACCAAATTTTTTGGTTCAGATACTAGAACAGAAGCTTGAAAGCAATTGACACAAGCTGCCATGGATACACTTTTGGATTCATGACACAAAACTGCAGTCACTGCATCCCTACTTTCATTTATACTTGCATAATCAGAAATATATCGAAATGACCAAATACATTCATAAGACGGAGGCACTAACTAGTAGTACATTAACATGTTCATCATGCGTCAGGCGCTAGCAGATGTATCAAGGAAAAATATGCCAAGTCAAAGCAATTTGATTCATACTGTTCCGAAGCTATGCTTGATGGATCTATACTATACTAGAAGTTCAGAACTGTGCAAGCTTGCTCAATTGGCATGTGGTGACATGGATGAGAATTCAATCGGCATTTTCCAATTTTTTGGCGTTTCTGAACCCTGAATAAACCATTGACTATCTTCCTAAGCTTACATTAACCAAAGAAATAGAATCCTTAGTTTGGAGAGACAGATGAATCATGATGGGACCAAGAAAGTTGTAATTACGTGTAGTAATTGGACCTACAGGATAGAAAAACAGGCCCGCTCTGACGAGCCCCTTTTGGTGAAGTCGGATTGATCGTACTTGGCAATCACGTCAGCTGCCGCGGTCGGACAGGCTCGAATTTTACAGGATCGGACTCGAGCAGAAACCGACCCAACCCGGTCGGACAGGCTTAAATCCAACGCCGCGCTTTGCTCCTCCCGCGAAAACCAAACCCGCTCCCCTCCGCGTTCATCCCTCGATAAAAAGGAGAGGCTCTTCCGTTCCCAGAATTGCAATCACCACTTCGTTCTCAACCTTTCTTCCACTAACTCATCAGGCCGTGGCGGCGTGCCCTAGTCGATCGGATCGGACATCTCCAACGACTCGCCCTCTCGATTCACCAGCGATCGGGGAGATGGCCTTCTCTGATTCTGAATCAGAGGACGAGGAGTTCTTCCCCAGCAACAACCAGCTCGTCGACCGCTTCCTCCGCGCCAAGCTCGACGGCAGGTTCAGCGACCTCGGCGCCGACGCCGCCTACTTCCTCGACGCCGATGTCTGCTCCGCGCGGCCCGAGGAGCTCGTCCGCGATCACGGCACGCCCGCGCGCGTGCCCACCAGAGACGCCACCGACGGCGAGCAGTTCTACTTCTTCAGCCCCGCACGGTTCGTCGGCACCAAACTGAAGACGAGGAGGTCGCGGACCATCGACGGCACCGGCGACACGGAGTGCTGGCACGCCGAGGGCCGCCCGAAGCCGGTCGAAGGGAGCCGCGCCGGCGGCTACGTGACCAAGTTCTCGTACCATGTCAGGATCGGGCCCAAGATCGTGGAGAAGCCTGGCTGGATCATGGCAGAGTACACCTTCAAGGATACCAGCGATGGCGATATCGTTCTTTGCAAGATTTACAAGTCGCCTCGAGGCCCTTGGTGCTCCAAATCCAAATCGCATTCGTCGGGAAGAAAGAGGAAGGCAGCGGAGGATGCGATGCCCAGCAGGAGGCCGCGCCGCCAGCGCCAGACCGAGGAAGACGAGCACGATGTGGCGGATGCCATGCCGTTGGCGTCGAGCACGCAGCCGTGCCAGACCGAGGAGAGCGAGGAAGAAGGCATGCCGTTCACGTGGGACCAGGACGCGGCGCTGGAGCTCGGATTCCAGGCGGAGCAGCAGTTTGTGCCGGTGTTCGGTGAGTTCATGTCCCTGATGATGGCAAAGGACGAGGACCTGTTCGACGACTGCCACCAGCAGCAGGGCGCCGGCGTTCAGACGGCGCTCACAGCCTACGACGTGATCGCGGCCCTCGCCCCCTGGTTCACTACTGATGATGAGCTTCTCCTCGACGGTTCACCAATGTCCTGCCCGGATCCAGGCGGCGGTGCTCTGACATCCCATGCACCTGATCGATCCTGACAACATGGAGAGGAGTTCACCGTTCACCGCTTCTAGTGTCCGTAACATGTTGATTTGCAGATGATTAGCTCTCTGTAACTATAACAGTTAACTCGGTTGTAAAAGATGTGCTCTGAACAATATATGTGATTATTAGGTCTGAACTGGCTCAGATGTGATTTCCTGCATTCATTTGTTCCTTTACGGTTTACTTTTGTACACATAAGCATAATCTTTTTTTTTGACCTGTAAGCATAATCTTTATTGTAAAACAGCAACTGCATGTAATTCTCGGGGAATCGTTTGCCTGAAATTAACGTGGCGAGACCAGTATAGGACATTAGGAATCGTTTCGATACTTGGCTCAATTGCCAGCCTTCGATTCGTGTTGGCTTGTTGGACTGATGACTGATCAATCCAGTAATAATCCACTTTTTTACGATCAGTACAGGTTGCTGAATAAATCGTCTGTCCTCCGCTGTCGAACCGGTAATAAGAAATCGCAACTTTTAATTCGCATGGTCAATTCTCCATTTTTACACCAATAATGTTGTTGTACAGCACAATTTCAGTTTGGCAAAAAGTGATTGCTTTCGATTTCAACTAAATCAGGAGAAAAAGAATCAGGTGAAGAGGGACATGGCTGACTGCGGCTCGTTGGTATCGTCACTCGTCAGTGTGCACAGTTTCTTCAACATCACTTTCTGCACTACGATGTCAGAATGAAAGAGTTTTGGAGACGAAACAACAGCAGACCAGATTTCTTGAACATCTATTTCTGAACAAGGATCCAGCCTGTTTTGCACTATACTAGTATTGTACAAACTAATGAGTTCGCATGAGGGGGGGGGGTACGAAAAATCCGATAATGCCGCAACTAGATAAATCCGACGCGCAGAAACCGGTCGCTCCGCTCCCCGGACTGGATCGGATTCATCATCTTGGCAGCTACGTTATCTTTGGACCCAACTGGATCGGACTCAAATCGGACTCGGCCGAATAATGAAGCGAAACCCACCGCCTCTGTAGGCCGCGGCCCAACTGCTTAAATCGGACGCCACCCTCGCGCGAAACCAAACAGACGCTCTCGCCTTCCTCCCCTTTCCATCTCCGCCGCGCAAGAGCAGACGCTCCACCCGATCCTTCTTGATTCCACGTCCCCCGCTCCGATCTGCCGCCGCGCCTCCCGATTCTTCGCCATGGTGTTGCCGCGGCCTTCCTCCTCCGGGATGCAGAGCATCCGCCGCGACCTCCAGCGTCGGAAGCACAAGGTCCTCGCGCCCGCGCCGGCGGTGACCAAGAAGACTTCCGCGCCGCCGCCGCCGCCGCTGCGTGAAGATGCGCTCAAGCAAATCAAGGAGACCCGCCCCAATCCACCACGAGAGGAGGTTCGTTCTTCGACCATCTCCCAGTCCCGAGACATCCACGCGCCGCCGCCGCGCCATCCTCTGCTTCCCGCCTCGGCGAGTCTATCTTCCGCCGCCTCTGCTTCACGGGCGCTGCCATCTCGGTCGGGCTCCTCCTCGGCTCTATCCACGAGCGGATCCATGCCCACCACCTCCAGCCATCTGAAGCCGGGTACGAGGGTTGGTGTTCGCACGAGGACGCAGACCAAGATCGACGGGAAGACCCTGGTGCTCTGGCTCGCCGCGACGGTCGTATCCGCCACCACCGATGACGGCTACGAGGTCATCTACGACGGCAACCTGCCTCGCGACAACCCGTTTTCCACCGTCCACGTCCCGCTCCACCATGTTCGGCCGTTCAATTGGTCGCCGCCGCCGTCCCAGTCGCCGGCTCCGTCCGCCGCCGCCATCAAGACCCCGCCGGCACCCAAGAATCCCGCGCCACGGCCGACCACAGCCAGCAAGTCACTGCGCCTGATTCGCGACCTTGCACCCAGGCCGACCACGGCGGGCAAGAGCCTCCACGTCATCAAGAGTCTCATGTCAGCCTAGGAGCAGCTGCAGCGTCAATTGTCTCTCGAGTGCAGCGCCACTGCTCTCTGAACGCCAGTGCCGCTTCTGATGTTCTTGGCAGAAGATTGCCTTCATAGATTATGTATGTAAATCCAGCTCCAGGGCCTGGGTGCCTTCCTGATCTTGGGACTCAATGCCCTTGTTCATGGTTATTAGTCAATTTTTAGTTTGATTAAGTCATGAACCCACTGATCAGGGACCTTCTCGTGTAATAATTGCCAAATTGTCAACATGGATGTAACAGTTATTTGTTCGTTTGGTGATTCTTCCCAAATGTTATACACTGCTGCTTAGATCTGTAAAAGCTTTGTTCAAGTTATTCATATGTTTGAAATTTCAGAAATTATGATTTGCTCCCTGAGGGACGAGGACCTGTTCGACGACTGTCCGCAGCAGCAGGGCGCCGGCGTTCAGACGGCACTCACAGCCTACGACGTGATCGCGGCCCTCGCCCCCTGGTTCACTACTGATGATGAGCTTCTCCTCGACGGTTCAACAATGTCCTGCCCGCATCCAGGCGGAAGTGCTTTCGACAACCCCTGTAACTGATCAATTCATGACATGGACAGGAGTTCACTGTTCACCCCCTTGTAACATTTTAGCTCTAGTCTAGACGATCCTGGCAACACGGAGAGGAGTTCACTGTTCACCGCTTTGTAGTGTCCGTAACAATTTGATTTGCTGATGATTAGCTCTAGTCTAGACGATCCATCTCTGTAACTGTAACAGTTGCAAGCAGCAGGTACATTATAGTAGACTACAGTACTTCACAGAACTCCAAATGACAGAAAGTTTAAGGTTTCAGGAACAACTGGCCCACACAAACTGCATTACAACTATGTTCAGACGAGTGATCAGGTTAAAGGAACGGCACAAGAAGTGACCAAGATACGCAAACCTCCATTTTACAGAACCCAAGGTTAAAACATCCATCTGTTGTGCCTTCTGTTTTTGGAGTAAGCACGATCGTATCAGTAACAACAGTACTGCTACTGGGTTCTCTAGCCTCTGCAGCGAGTACAAGCTCCCCATCTGATTCCACAGAGACGACCGATCGAGAAAGCTTGATCATGCCATTATCACTTTCCACTATACCACCACCTTGGGAATCAAACAACACAATGTCCATATCAGAGAAGCTTTTGGTGCGAGCAATAAACCGTGGCCAGAACTGATTCCATGACCCCTCCACAACTTTGACATCAACTGTTGCCTCCACCGCATCCCTCAATTGAGCAAACAGCAGTTCTGTGGTGCAATATTTGTTGGTATGAGTCTCTCTAAAAAGCTTACCATATGAAGACCTGGCGAGAATAGTGTTATGATCAATGAAGAGGAAGCTTATAATTCTATCTTCAGACTCCCTGGTTCCCTTAACTTTCAGCTCAACTTCAAAGTTGATGATATCACCTGCTACAATCGCGCGGCTTGGGCCAGTTAGCACCAAGGATGAGTCCTGCAAAAAAGTTTCGTTTCAGTAAAAAGTAATGTGCACATTGCCAAAAAATATTCTTACAGCATTGGATTTTATATGAAATACTTCAGCATAAGTGCATAGAATTATTGTAACTTGAGTTACTTGGTTCATATCAGAACTCTCAAAAGTGAGAGTCTAAAAAAGGATCTTCAAATCAATGCATTGTACTCGGTTATCGCGATAAAAAAGGCTATACAAGAAGGTTATGCAAATAAGCATGATACAAAAGTGAAACTAAATTGCAGAAATGTGTACAGTTCCATGTGGGCCCTTCAGCTCCAAACTTTACACTCCAACTTTATAAATGACTCAAGGCAAATACACAAAGATCCAAAGAGATGTCAAATGGAATGTTTGCTGCGTGGACATCCCTTTTAAGTTATGTGAGCAACAGTAGAGTGATATGGGTCTAACTTTCGCGACACCATATTTAAGTGCATATTAGATTTTTTTTCATAATGCAATTAGTTAACAGAATAGCAATGGATAGGAGCGCTTCGAAACTAGCAATAGCCATGCCTGAACCGTGACCCTTTCCCTTCTTTCTTGCTTACCCTTAACGCTGCCTTTGGTCTTGTGACCCTTTTGGTCTCTCCCATAGTCCTGTTTCATGTTTCCTATGGGTTTCAACTCTAGCCTACCCCAACTTGCTTGGGATAAAATGCTCTGTTGTTGTTGTAGTTGTTGAATTAGTTAATAGAATAAATTGAATGGAGATGTAAGTTGCTGCACACTTTATTAATATATTATGTTAGGTCCTTCAAACCACAAACTGATCATTATAATTGAGTTAATAGAGATGATCATTTGAATTACGAACCAGATTGGGTGCATTGGGGGTCAGGGAGGCACATTTAGAAAATTTCAAACGACTAAGTTATTAGAATGAATTGATTGGAGATGCAGGATGTTGTGCATTTCATTAATATATTATCAAGGTCCTTCAAACCACAAACTGAACATTATAACTGAGTTTACAGACGTGGTCATGTGAATCATCTGACGAACCGGGATTGGGTGGATTCGGGGCCAGGGAGGCACATTTTGAAAATTTCAAAGGACTGTGCATGAAAAGGGTCACATGCAGAGAGGTTATGGAGCTTCGCTAGCACGTACGCAACTATTGACAGCAGTCACATTGTTATGTGCAAGCCTAGTGTTAGCAACTATTGACAGCAGTCACATTGTTATGTGTGCAAGCCTAGGGCTGCTGCCCTAGTTGGGCTATGGTGGTGGCGGCTGCAGTTAGGAAGGTGCTGGTGGTGAGGGCGCAGGTAGAGAGGGAGGTGGCGGCGCTAGAGAGAGGCACAGGGAGAGCTCAGAGCTGAGAATAGGGTTAAACCCTAATTCCTACTTGATTCAATCTGATTACAATCCTCATTATTATAGAGAGGCCTGACTTGACTCCTAAAAATCCTGTTACAATTTATGGAAATATCTTAATTACTTATTTGCTAAGCAACCTAGGTGGATCTGGCTGCTACAGTGCCGCGCAACAGTAGCAGGCCAGCCCATTTTGGCCCTTCTTCAGCCCACTTTGTGGCTGGGTTGGTCTGGGTCCATATGCCCATAACACACATAAATTGGATCAGTGTAATGTTAACTCAGATTGCAATGTGATTTTGCTGTTTTATGACAAATCATAGAAGTTTAGGGACTTCAAAGTTTAAACCTCAATTAATAAGTGGCCCAAATGCAAGGACATTAGATCTAAAAAAATTGCAAGCTCGTAAATTGTCATATCCACCGAGTAAAGAAAATACAGTACAAAAAGATGTTGATTATTGTGGTGCAATTTAATCAACCTTATAGTTTTATTAGTATGTTGAAACTGAATAGCATACCATTACTCTCAGCTATCATATTTTTCTTATAACAACAATGCACTGATAAGCCTATAGCACAATGATAGCTGAGTTGTCAAATAAAGTGAATAAACTCCGAGGGTGGCGACATATACCTATGATCCATCTAAGTGAAGTTACTTCACAATGTTATAGAAACATTCAAGGACAAGCATCAAGCACATGAGTCCTAACATCACATCACAATATTATAGAATCATCAGAGAAAACTATTACCGATTTCTTATAATATGATTCAAGGACAAGCAGCAAGCACATGAGTCCTAACATCACATCATTTTATAGGGAAATAAGAATGAAGCAGTAAGTCAACTATGGACAAAAACAGAACTGAAAACATATTTGGATAGTCCAAATCCTCAACCGTGTCCTGATTAGCTTATATATTAGTGACATGCAACCTAAAGTACAAAAGTCAATGCAAAAATGGCATCCGAGATGACGGCGCTTCCGGGAGTTTAACTTATATCAGAAGCATTACCTCGGGAGTTAGCATCTGGCAATTGTTCCTGCCACGGCAAAATAGGATGTTCCGCCTGCAGTCCACGTTATCCCGCGCCGCAACGAAACCATAGACCTCGAGCGGCCAGCGGAAGCCCAGATCCGGCTTGATCCCCTTCACGGCGACAGAGAAGACCTGCGCCGAGTCGCGGATCCTGGCTTGCCACGGCACGGGACCATACGTCAAGCGCTTGGGGCCGAGTTGCGCTGCAAATTAAAGAATCACCCATCAAATTGATCGATCGACGGATCACGAGCGAACGAGATCTCCATTACGCGTGGATGAGTTTGTAACCTACTTGTTTCTTCGAGGGGGACGTGGCTGTGGACGCTCATCCAGTATAGCAGGCAGCTGAGCGAGAGGCATGTCGCCTCGTCCCCCGCCGCCTCCTCCTCGGCGTAGGCCGCTCTCAGCTTCTCAATGAGGCCGTCACGCGTAGCCGCCGACGAGCTGCCGAAGCCGATCATCTGCGGCATCGCATTCCTTCTCTTCTCCGCTGTGCCCTCGATTTCCCCGCGGCGCTCCATCTCTTCTCACCCGCGCGATCGCGCGCCATGTTGCTGATTGCTCAGCCGCCACGGAAAGCTAACAGGTTAGGGTTGGCCGCTCTTCTGAGTTCTAATGGCAAAGCGGCCTTTCTGTCAGTTTTTGGCACCCAGAATAATATCCACCGATCTATCCCCTTTGTGTCTTCGATTTGTCCCCATAGTTACTTCCGTCTTAGAGTAACTCTGAGGCTGGAGCACTCTAAAGACCTTCTACTCTAAAATTTAGAGACCTCAACTAAAAATCTAACTCTAGCATGGTCCTCCAAAAGTCAATCTATTTTGCATACCTCTCAAAATTCCACCTCCAAACCTCTATTTCTAGAGTGCCTCTATTCCCCTCTCTCAAAACGTGGGACCCATTATTTTTTATTTCTTTTTTTTTTTCCTCTTCTCCATTCTGGATCTCGAGCTGAGCTTTCGGCCGCCGACGACCCTGACCGGTCCCGCTCTCCGCCGAAGCATCTTCCTCTTCCCCAGCTCGGCCCATCGCCCGCCGCAGCGTCGCCATTGGTCGAGCGGCCCCGCCTGGCCTCGATCGGTCGTTGGTCCGCCACCGCAGCGTCGCCGTCACCCGATCGTCCCCGCCTAGCCTCGACCTGCCTCGTCGTGTCCCTCTCGCCGTCGCCCGACCCTCCCGCAGCATCCGCGGCCGCGCTCGCCCGTCCGCCGTCTTCGGCCTCGCCCGGAGCTGCTTGCACCCCGTCGACGCCCTCCTGCTCACCGGCCGCCGCCCGTCGTCCGCCTATGGATCGACCTGCGCCGGGTCCCCGCGATAGTGGCTTCTCCGGCTGCACGCGTCCTCCTCGGCCGAAGCCACCTCTTCCTGCCAAGAAGAAGCAACGTCCGGCGGCCGCAGCACCTCTCCGGCCTACAGCTCGTCCTCCTGCCGGCTTCCCGCCTCCCTAGCCGATAGCGCCTCCACCCATCGACGGCCTGCGTCATCTGTCAGAAGGATCATCTTGCAACGCTGGTCTGCCTCGTCTACCAAACGCCATGCTCCTTCCCGGTGGCCAGCCTCCATGCTCCTTCCCTCACGCTTCGAGCTTCACTGAGCCGCCGTACAACAGCTCTCAACTTGGCACTGCTGCATCTGCATGGGACGCTCGCAGCTCTGCGTCATGACCCGAATTCGGCTACGATGACGATTTCTTGTCCACGCCACTGCTGGTGTTCGACTAGACACCTGACTCATGTACAAATGTAAATATTTTCTCTCACACTTTTCAATCTTGTTTAGCTGAATGGTCTGGTTGTTTGAGACCAACAAAACTACTGATTGTTAACTTGTCTTGTTGTTAAATACAAAATCCTTGATATTGCTAGTCCATGAGTAGAAGGCTAGGATGAACTATGTGTCAGTTCACTGTGACTGATAGTGTGATGAACTATGTGTCAGTTCATTGCAGGCTAGGATGAACTTTGTACTTCACAGGATCATTCACTTTTTTAGACTCTGATTGGTTAGTCTTAATTTCTTGGGACATATTTGATGTTGAGGTGATATTGTCTGATTCTCGGTTCTTGGGACATATTAGACTTTCCATAAGTAGAAGGCTAGGATAAGTCATCTGTCATTTCATTGATCCTGATAGTGGGATGTATCTATCTGTCAGTTGATCTTGTATCTTGGTTGAGGTTTATTCGTTCCTTTTGTTTAAGGTTCATTGTTCAGGACCTCTTTGATAAATTTGGTAATACTACCTTAGTTTATTATGCTTATTAAAACCTGTCTGCAACATCCTACAGTAGTAGGTTTTACATGTCCGTTTCTTATGAAGAATTATGTTATTGTGCCTACTGCAGTTTTCATTATTTTCAAATCTTATTTATTGATGCACACTGCAAACTATCATTGCCTCCGAGATGTTGTACTTGTTAGTTCTCACTGAACCTGAGCATCTGAAATTGCTATCATTGTCCAGGAAACCAAATAAATTGCTATCATTTATAGAGACAGTTTGATCATACCTACAAGCTGAATGTAGCCAGCTTGCAGGTGTTCTAATTAACTAAGGTAGCTAGCACTTTCGTGTTTCTGGCTTATACCAAAATAGGTCATGTGCTACCTAGTCATCTCAGGTTTGCTCTGCAATATTTGGCTTTTCAGCAGAACTGTGTGAATGGTAGTGTTGTTAACACTGAACACAATCTGAACACAATCTGATCAGGTTTCCTCTGCAATACAATTTGTTCAATGAAAAATATTTCCCAACCACTACTATTTTTAGTTCCAAATGAATCCCAGAATGCTTGTCAACATATCCCAACATATACTAGAGATAATCTGAAATCAATTTTTGTTCTGTCAATGCTTGTTCTAATATATTCCTCTCATGCTTTGTAGGATCCAGTGGCATCTAGCTCGTAAACTTTCATGGATCTACTGACACTGGACAATGATTCAGATTTGCAAATCCTAGTGCCCTCGGATGCCACTCCAACTACAAAGCCTAAACGTGGCAGCAACTATTCACATGAAGAAGACATTCAACTTTGTGAATCTTGGATCAATGTCAGCAATGATTCTGTAGTAGCAACAGGTCAGCTCACAAAATCTTATTGGAAGAGGATAGCTGACCATTTCCACAAGAACAAGGACTTTGAGTCCGACCGGAGTACCAAGTCTCTAGAGCTATGATGCCAAGCAATACTAAAGGACTGCATGAAGTTTCAAGCGTGCTACGAACAGATAGAGCGGCTTCGTCCAAGAGGTGTCCCATACCAAGAGCATGTAAGCCTACACTTGATATTTTTGTTGAATGCTCACATCTGAATTCAGTTGTCTCAATAGGATGATATTTTTGTTGCAGATGATGCTAGCCCAAACTAGGTATGCCAGATCTTCTAACGGCATGGCTTGTCAATTCACTCATTGCTGGCTCAATGTGAGAGGCACATAAAAGTTTGCAGCAACAATGCAAACTGCTAGCAATTCAAGGCAGGCCAAGTCAAGAGACATCAACCTCAATGTCCCAGCTGGAAGCCAGCAAGCGGACAATGAAGGACAAGAGCAATCGAACCGGCCCGCCAAGACAGCCCGTCCTCTTGGAAGGAAGCAATCGAAGGCGAAGATGAAAAGAAGTGACGGAGACGATGAATTTAAAGAGATCATGAAAAATCTGTTGGTGATGAAGGCCGAGGAAACCGCTTTGAGGAAAGAAATTTGGATCAACGAACAGAAGGCTGATGAACTCGCAAAGAAAAATAAAGAGATCGAAGACAACCATCGGTTACAAATTGAAGAGTGCAAGTTGGAGATCGAGCAACAATGCATCATGTGGGAACGAGAAAATGAAATTATGTTCTCGGACGTCAGCAAGATGGACGAGAACCAAAGGACATATGTTCTGGCCAAGAGAGCGGAGTTGGCAAAGGCCGTCTTGCTTAATGCTAATGTAACCGATAATGCAAGTGTTGGTGAGAATGCATGCTAGTGTAGGTGAATCTGATAATATAAACTGTAGCGGTATAAGGTTTTCAGTTTGGATCATGCTGTACGTCTCTACCCTGATCTAATCATGCCTCCTTACAAAATAGGCTTCAGAT
Source organism: Chloris gayana (assembly GCA_031894775.1). Lineage (NCBI taxonomy): Eukaryota > Viridiplantae > Streptophyta > Magnoliopsida > Poales > Poaceae > Chloris > Chloris gayana. Next base: position 69,181 of record JAUNZO010002122.1, read on the forward strand.
TAGATTAGGTGTCACTGCCAGTGTCAAATTTACTCTGTTACCTGCCAATGACAAAAGACCGCATCATTGGTGCTGTTGGAATACTGACGTCCTCTTTGGTTTGTTTGAGAATGTGTCTTCCTACTACTCGAAGAATATATCTTTCCAACATGTATCAAGCAG